>OX463841.1:39725930-39823969 GCA_949825065.1 Odontocerum albicorne
ATATATATATATATATATATATATATATATATATATATATATATATATATATATATATATATATATATATATATATATATATATATATTAAATTGTAGGTTTTCGCGGGTACTTAATATACTAAAATGGTTTTTCGGTTTACCGCGTGTTGAATTTTTATTAAATTCCACGTTTCGTCCAATACGTTTGGACATTTTCGAGAATTAGCAATTTCAAGTGGTTGACATTCACAAAATATGTTAATACTGATTACATTTTGACGGTTATTTTAAGCCTATTGCTACATATATACCAAGTAATATTGTTTTAAGATGATGATTCTAGAACAAATGTAGTGTATAGAGACCAATGCATAAAATATGAAAATAAGACATTTTTACAGTTTTATCAGTTTCCTTGTCAAAAATAAAAAGGTGAATATAACAAAACAAACGAGCAGAATAAATACTGTAAAAATACGTGAACTGAGAAGATAACCAAAATGACAATGTATGATTGAATTCAGAATTAAATGATCAAAGATAAATGTGAATCTGAGAATGATATATAAAGTAGGATGAAGAAAAGAACTCTTAGATAGTTAAGACATGAAGAACAAATAAATGAAAAAAGACCAACAAAACAAATCCACAATGAACGTGATTGAAAAGCATAATAGAGCATTGCCAATGCAAGTATGTTGAAACCAAGTGATTGATATTTTGATAGAAGAAAACGCCAAAGGAATCGTAGGGTTGTGTGATAAGATGTATGGATGTGGTTGAGGCGAAATTTGTGTGTTGGGATAGAAAAATCTGGCACTCTGTCCTCTCTTCCTACTTCACTAGATATACTCGTATATGTCTGTTACCGAAATGGATATAACGTTCAAAATCCTTTATTTAAACATATTTCTTATTTCACAGAAAATACTAGTGTTTAATCAGTTTATTTAATTCGCAAACCACCTTACTTTTTCACACTATTGAACATAACATTCATTAGTACACTAGAGGCATTCATTCATTTACTTAATCCTTATCCTGAATAGGCAGAGCTTCAACACTAAGATGATTATCTTCTCATTGGCTTTTCACACTATTGAACAAAACATTCATTAGTACACTAGAGGCATTCATTCATTTACTTAATCCTTATCCTGAATAGGCAGAGCTTCAACACTAAGATGATTATCTTCTCATTGGCTTTTCACACTATTGAACATAACATTCATTAGTACACTAGAGGCATTCATTCATTTACTTAATCCTTATCCTGAATAGGCAGAGCTTCAACGCTAAGATGATTATCTTCTCATTGACTTTTTCACACTATTGAACATAACATTCATTAGTACACTAGAGGAATTCATTCATTTACTTAATCCTTATCCTGAATAGGCAGAGCTTCAACGCTAAGATGATTATCTTCTCATTGACTTTTTCACACTATTGAACATAACATTCATTAGTACACTAGAGGAATTCATTCATTTACTTAATCCTTATCCTGAATAGGCAGAGCTTCAACGCTAAGATGATTATCTTCTCATTGACTTTTTCACACTATTGAACATAACATTCATTAGTACACTAGAGGCATTCATTCATTTACTTAATCCTTATTCTGAATAGGCAGAGCTTCAACACTAAGATGATTATCTTCTCATTGGCTTTTCACACTATTGAACATAACATTCATTAGTACACTAGAGGCATTAATTCATTTACTTAATCCTTATCCTGAATAGGCAGAGCTTCAACACTAAGATGATTATCTTCTCATTGGCTTTTCACACTATTGAACATAACATTCATTAGTACACTAGAGGCATTAATTCATTTACTTAATCCTTATCCTGAATAGGCAGAGCTTCAACACTAAGATGATTATCTTCTCATTGGCTTTTCACACTATTGAACATAACATTCATTAGTACACTAGAGGCATTCATTCATTTACTTAATCCTTATCCTGAATAGGCAGAGCTTCAACGCTAAGATGATTATCTTCTCATTGACTTTTTCACACTATTGAACATAACATTCATTAGTACACTAGAGGAATTCATTCATTTACTTAATCCTTATCCTGAATAGGCAGAGCTTCAACGCTAAGATGATTATCTTCTCATTGACTTTTTCACACTATTGAACATAACATTCCTTAGTACACTAGAGGCATTCATTCATTTACTTAATCCTTATCCTGAATAGGCAGAGCTTCAACGCTAAGATGATTATCTTCTCATTGACTTTTGCTCCCCATCGGTACTTCTGCTCTAGGCCGTCCCAGTTTCTACTCGGTCAGCCTTCTTAACTGTCTTTCTCAAGTTATTTCAGTCGTCCAACCAGCATTTCCCCTAAAGGGGTGTCAAAAAAACTCGTTTTGGCAGAAGATCTGGAGTAATTTTCAATAACTATCTTGAAATCTCAGCTTAAATTTCTGTAATAAATGTATTAAAGTGATGTTTCTATTTCAAGGGTATCACATATTAAGTAATTTCTTATTCTATCCCTCCATGTGACTACTATGACTTGTCGAAGACGTTTTATTTCTGACACTTGTGATTTTGACCGACCCTCTCCATTAGAATAAACTTTTGTGACTATAGTGTCACATTGAGAACGAATCAGCCCTATGTCCGCTCCTTTTTTTTCAGTCTACTTCATTGTTTGGTCTGCATAAAACCGTGAACATATTATTTCACCCGCCTGAATTATTGATCTAACCCTCTCTATTAGGAACAACTCCTCGTGACCGTAAACTTATTTTGGTTTACAAACCACCTCTAGACTGTATTTTTTTAGTGAGTTCTGTTGACTTTACAATTTTACAAAGAATCCCGACATGTTTGATAAATCTTTTCCTTGATAAAAAAAACCCTCCGTTGCCTAGATGGTATGACGCCTGTCTTCAAACCAGAGGGATTGCGGGTTCAATTTCCGTTTGCCCCCGGATGTTTTAAGAGTTGCAGTTTGGTTTTCCCATTACGCTTGTTAAAACATCTTTTTGGTTGGTTGGAAGAGATGACTTCATAGAAATAATTTCATTAGATTGTACTATACAATTCGTTAGATTATACAACTAAAATGAATGCGATATAATAATATGTCCAAATACCTGAAATTTTCAACAATCGAGGCAATGACATAAAGATCAAAAAACCTAAAATTATACTTGTAATGTTCTATGAAAAATGAAATATTCATTATAAATTATTGATTTGGTATCATTCACAATTATTAACATATATATGAAAGTGGCGGTTATTTACTCCAAAATTAAAATTAATTCTTAGTAGATATTTTGTGAGAGACTACCATTTAAGAAATTGTAAAATAGGGCTAAAAGAAACTTTAAATTTAAAAAAAAAAACTCGAAAAGTTTACTCATAAAGTATTCATTGCATCAGCGCACGAATAAATACAACTCAATCGGAGAAAAATGTTCGGAAACTTATCGAAGAGCTTAAAACGGTCTGATTTTATCACATAACTACTGCACTTGACGTACGTTAACTTTGGCAAAACATTTAGTTTCATACAACTCTTAATTGAAAGTTAAACGTTTTCTCGAAAAGTTTCCGCCTGTACGTAAGAAGTTTCCGAGATAAGAAAAGTACACATTGTAGAGAAAATATTTACAACAGTATTATGTGGAAACAAGAAATCTCGCTGAACATTATCAAAGTATTGTTCCAAATATAATAATTTCCTCTCGCATATTGTCGTTGACAAAATTATAATTATTTTAATGAAACGTTGAAAATTAATGAAATATTTTAAGTGTTTCTACTTTTCTTTGAATGTGGAGGCATATGTAACATTTCAATCTTCATAAACATTTTAAATTTGATGATACAATCAGTCATCATTTTTACGAAAAATTAAAATAAATTACATGGATAATCATTTATATTAGTTATTTAACATGCATCAAAAATTTTACAACCTAAATAAATCCAAATGAATCAAATTATTTCGAATTGTATCACAATCAATCGAAAATTTAGATTTAATTATCAGATCCACATTAAAAATTTAGTAATTGATTTTGTATTCATTTTTTTTTTGTTAATGTTACAGAACGTGACGAGCTCTTGCACCCAGAATAAACCCAAATGACTGCTTCATTTAACCAAATAAAAATATGTTACCGGTATCAAACGTATGTTCCAGATACAAATCAAACAAGTACCATTGGTTATTGAATCGGAAAACTTCTAGTTACTATTATTTATCCATGTCGTATCTTTCAGCATATCTTAATTGATAATTCAGAAATATTAAAGAACTTGACCGGGAGGCAACATTGTCTTCGGACCCATGAATTAAGCTTTCAGACATAGAAATACTAGAGTAAGCATGAAATTCGTACTTTGTCACGTGTGTCTCGCAGTGTGTCATGTCACACGTGTTGGTAAATCCATCCCACGGGTAACGAGGCAACAACAATAAGACACGTCTAGTGTATATTTTACACGTCTAGTTCGTATTATGAGTATTGTTACTAGACGAACTCTTTAACCAGGTTGAGGTCCTTTTCTTTATTTTTTTGGTTGGTTACAATCATATGTCGAACCTGAAATCACCAAGGGAAAGTCAATCATCGTACCATATAAGCCTTGAAGATTATTACCTTCGTATGAAATATAAGCTTTTGTAATACTAAGCGATAGAGTTCTTGTATATATGATTAAATAGACTGTTTTTATGGACATAATTTTGTAGAAAAATAACTTAACAAAACTAATAAAAATGATATACAAACATCACGTAATCTTTTAATATTCCATATTATTGAATAATCATTTGTGTGAATATGACATTTAGGAGAATCAAATTTTCATACCTCCAAGATTATAATGGGATATTCATTCAATATACGCAGAGTTAACGCAAGACCAAGATCCTAACGAGGCTAAAATTAGATAGTTAAGTTGTTATAGTTACCACAGGGGCGAGCCTTAGTATATCTTGACATCAAACATTTTAATATGTCAAAGACATAGCTCGCATGGTATCGAGGAACTATGTGTCAACTATTAAACAAAGCTTCAGATGTTCCCGCTCTCTGTGACACGAAGGAACTATGCATGAAATTTCTGAAACCGCATCGTACCTATACATTCAGTATATGCTCCTCATACCGACCAATATTACACAAGGTTTGATGGGAATTCGAAACCCCGGAATCTCATAACCAGAATTTGTAGGGAGAAAATAAAAGTATTGAAAATGTATGGAACTATAAGAAAAACTTTTAAATACAATATGTCAATTAACGCTCTAAAAACGCATTTAAATAAATGTTGTTTTCAAGACATTGTCCAAAAAGTATTTAAAACATGTTAATTCATAACTTTACTAGATGATACTTCACTATTTA
The DNA here is from genome assembly GCA_949825065.1 of Odontocerum albicorne. Taxonomy (NCBI): domain Eukaryota; kingdom Metazoa; phylum Arthropoda; class Insecta; order Trichoptera; family Odontoceridae; genus Odontocerum; species Odontocerum albicorne. Next base: position 39,731,301 of record OX463841.1, read on the forward strand.
ATAGCACTGAATGAGAAATTGTATGTTCCGTGTAAAAATATACATTAGAAAGTGTTAATACAAAAAAAAAACTTATTACTAATAGGTTGGTGGGACATATTATATTTATCGAGGTTCCAGTGGGGAAAATTATCAATAAATTAGTTAAAATACACAGAAAAAAAGGATAAAATTCCCACAACGAATAGGTTGTTACAAAATAACATATTCATCGACATTCTAGCGGGAAAATACAAATATAAGTGTATACATATAATAACCTATATACGCAGAATAAAATAGCAAACTGTCCGGTATGCATAGATTGATTCGACATATTTAACGAGGTTTTTTTTTGTGTATATGTGTTTATAAACAAAAGAAATAACAAACTTTCCTCTACGAATAAATGGATGCGACATATTTAACGAGGTTCTTTTTTGTATATGTGGGTTTATAAACAAAAAAATAACAAACTTTCCTCTACGAATAGATTGATGCGACATATTTAACGAGGTTCTTTTTTGTATATATGGGTTTATAAACAAAAAAATACTAAACTCCGCTATAAATAGATTGATGCGACATATTTCACTAGTTTTTTTTTTCAATGTGTTTATAAACAAAAAAATGCAAGCTTTCCGCTACGGATAGATTGGAAGGACATATTTCAAGAGATTCTCTTTTGAATATATCATATGTGTTTATAAACAAAAAAAAAACTTTCCGCTTAGGATAGATTGATGCGACATATTTCAAGAGGTTCTTTTTTGTATATGTGTGTTTATAAACAAAAAAATGCAAGCTTTCCGCTACGGATAGATTGGAAGGACATATTTCAAGAGATTCTCTTTTGAATATATCATATGTGTTTATAAACAAAAAAAAAAACTTTCCGCTTAGGATAGATTGATGCGACATATTTCAAGAGGTTCTTTTTTGTATATGTGTGTTTATAAACAAAAAAATAACAAAATTTCCATTATGAAAAGGTTGATATGACATATTTCTTGAGGTAATTTTTTTAAAATTTTATCTTATTTATTATTCTACGTACGTGGTTAAATATGGTAGATCTGACGGGTCTTTTGCTATACAGCATCGAATTAGACTCTACCAAGGCATATTCATCATGAACTTGTTGAGGGACCCTAGTTCAAAGAAGAGGGAAAATGTTGAATTTGAATGCATTTTAGAATGAGATTTTGCTTTACCTCTAAAAGCCATTAAGTTTATAATTTCAAAATTAATCCACAAAGCAGGGGAATGGTTTAGTTTTACCACTTTGTAAGGTCATATAAGTCTAAAAGTTCCATCTAGTTGAAAACTTCAACCGTCAAAGTCCACCCATTCAGTCTTATATGATATATGTTATTTGATTTCAATCAATCCTGTGGGCCTCCAAATTTATTTTTTCTTTATCAATGTTTCGTAATTATTAAGCACAGATTGTATTCCTGGAATATTTTAGAGGGTTTAAAGGAGATAAATGCAAATTCACAAACGTATAAACATAAAAAAAGTAAAATTTCCAAAGAGTTTATCCGGAAATAATACTTAAACACACTAAACGTGTGCAAGTCTTGTTGCCTGTCCACTAGTGGTAGTAAAATGGCGAACTATAAGTTACTTACCTTTTTCAATGGTATTTAATACGAAGGGGGAGATAATATGGTCTCCCAGTCACGTTTTTCAACATGTTTGCATCATCAATTCGGTCATTTTCAGGGGTACCATACAAATCAATGAAATAGGAAAGGAAAATTATATCTTATTGTTCAATTGTTTATGAATAATATCTCGAAAGATTTATTTTATTATTCTGATAACAAATTATTAAAAAAAATGTTTTTCATTGTGACACAAGTACATTCGCGATCAGGTTAAAATGACATTTGACTTTCCCCTGGGGATTTGGGGTTCAATTCCCAGTGGTACCTGAATAAAATAATCCCAGTCTCAAACTTTATCTGCCAACATTACTCACACACGTTAGTCGTGTGTGAGTGTTATTGATACTTTACACGTTGGATAATATTGCTAATACGTGTGATGATAAATTGTTATCTTCGTGCCTTGAAAATTGTTATCATCGTGCCTTGAAAATGTCCAAATCATTCAAAAGTTGAAAGCAATATTACAAATCAAAATCAATGCTTTTTGATTATTTATTTCTGCTTGCAAAATAGAATTACTTCATATTTAAAAAAAATCTGTGTCAATATTATTATAACAAGAAAAATATATTATACGATTTTTTTTCTTTATCATTAAAAGGTTGTTAGAAATACCATCTTATAAATAGTAGATATTAGAAACCTCGCTCAAGTTTTATTCGACACATAATTTTACCTCACCAATTTTAGGCAACTTGCCTTTAGCGAATTGAAGAGACCAGAAAAAGAATTTCGCAAGTCAATTTTTTTATTCTTTTTTGATAGTTTAAAAAATGTCCACGTAAATTAAATGGTATATTTATCGTAAATGTTGTTATAATGGCCAATCCCTAAAATTATTTATTAAAGAATGACCATACAGGTGACGACATTTAAAATATATCGAAACGTGTATAGCGATAGGTAAAAAAGTCAAAAAGGCACATTAATACTTGAATCGGAGAGTATCAAAATCTGACGACTATAACAAGATTCTAGTACCATCTTTGATATATGAAACTGAAACGTGAATGTGAAAAAAACTGAAAGGAGCCGAATAAATACTGCGGAAATGCGTGTACTCAGAAGAATACATAAGGCTAAAATGCATGACAGAATACGGAATGAATTAATCTATTAATCTATATAAATAAAAATGTAAATGTTCGTTAATTATTTGTAGCTAATCTCCGGAAGTTCTCTACCGATCGCTTTGAAATTTTGAGTAAAGTTAATATTCGTCAACGGAAATGTTATTTGATTTTTATTTATATATATATATCAGTGTATATAATTTTTTTTTTAAATCAAAAAGAAATATTTATGCGAACCTGTGGTTTGACATGGAATTAATGGAATTAATCTGTCAAATTTCATCTGTCAAATTTCATTTTCGGCGTTTCGGAATTTACGATGATTTAATGTAAAATTAATTATAAATTAATTATAAATAAATTATTTTATAATTTTATGTTTAATAATCTATATAAATAAAAATTTAATCATTAATTTTATAAAAATTGAAATTTTATATGTATTACGTACTTTTATAAGTCGAGACACGAAACAATTGCGAACCGTTTTACCGACAGATTGACAGATGCTTAATTGCTCAGTGAGATTGACATTTTAGAAAAGTGATCTACGATTGAATCATATTTTGGTTCAATATATATAACATTTTATTTATATAGATAAGATAATAGATAATTGACTTCAATAAATGAGGTAAGTTATTGATATTATATTTAAATTAAAAAATATGATGTAAAATCGTTCATTTAAAAAAAATACTAATTACGAACACGTAATTGCTCAGTTGACATTGCGTCATTACGATGTACTTTTACGACGTAATAGAAAAACTTGATAAAAAATAGTTATATTGTCATAAAATTGACTTGGTGACTATGGTAAATTGTATAAGTTTAAAAATAATGGACTTAAGAATTATATTTGATGAAAAACTTTCATTATTGATTCATATTTCAAAAGTTAACCTAACTTTTTTCAAATTTGCATCAGTACTTATATCTAATCAATTTTACAATTGAATTTAAGCTTAAAATATAAAGCACTTACAATTATATTTATAGATAACAACAGAGAAAAGAATAGTGACACATACATATTATTCCTGTGTTATACATACATAACATATATTGAACTTAAATACACATATAATTATTAAATAATTTTAAAACAATGACTGTAATTTATTATTAATACTGCTTTTTGTATCCTCATGTTAATTTAAGATAAAGTTGTATTATTTGTCAATAATTTTAAGTACTTGTATAACCTGTCACATGTTCATTTGTATATAAAGACACTTTTATGTAATTAATTAAATAAATAAATTATTTGGTGGTACATTAGAAAGAAGTACCCGTAGAAATATCGCAAAAAAAAATTAAAATTAAAACAAACTTTTACGCTGCTCAGTTCCTTTTTTAATGTTTCACAATTTTATATGTTTTAACTTTCTTTTTTCGTTTTCAGTGCAATCGATCTGCTTTAGTTTATCAAAACATCGAAGAAGCAACAGAACGACGTGTATCCAGACTTGAGAATGCACGGGGATTATCTCGATGTTTATGTCGAAGAAGCAGCATAACGACGTGTATCCAGACTTGAGGATGCACGGGGATCGAGATCTGTAGATTCAGAACTGGTTCGTTCTCATCATAATGTACGCAACAGGCTGATAGAAACTGAAATAGGTCAGTAGGAATATCAAAAGTATATTTTTTATATAGAATTAAATTTTATATTTATATTTCAAAATCTATCAAATCGTATGTAGAAATGGAGTTTTTTTTATTAGTTCCAATTATCTATTTGTCTTCCCTTAAAATTTAATAAGTTACAATTATCGCTTTGTGTCCCTTAACATTTAATAAGCTACTTTTATGTTTCGCAATTTTATATGTTGCATGAAATACTCTACTTTGTGGCGACACGTAAAGACGTTGAAATTAACTACAAATATGCGTGTCCAGCTGCAAAACGATTGATCAGTTGAGATATTCTCACATCAATCGTATGTAGAAATGGAGATTTGTGACAAGATGTATTAATTTGTCATTATTGTTAGTTTTTTGTAATGTATTTACCTTAATAACTTGCTATTTATTAGAATCGAGTCTTATATTAAAGTCGATAAAATAATTATAATCACTGAATGTCTATATTTTTTAACGTTTCAAAATTTTATGTGTTTAAACTTTCTTTCTTTTTTTTCAGTGCATCGATCTGCTTTAGTTCATAAAAATGTCGAAGAAGCAGCAGAACGACGTGTATCCAGACTTGAGGATGCACGGGGATCGAGATCTGTAGATTCAGAACTGGTTCGTTCTCATCATAATGTACGCGACAGGCTGATAGAAACTGAAATAGGTCAGTAGGAATATCAAAAGTATCTTTTTTATATAGAATTACATTTTATGTTTATATTTCAAAATCTATCAAATCGTATGTAGAAATGGAGTTTTTTTTTATTAGTTCCAATTATCTATTTGTCTTCCCTTAAAATTTAATAAGTTACAATTATCGCTTTGTGTCCCTTAACATTTAATAAGCTACTTTTATGTTTCGCAATTTTATATATTGCATGAAATACTCTACTTTGTGGCGACACGTAAAGACGTTGAAATTAACTACAAATATGCGTGTCCAGCTGCAAAACGATCGATCAGTTGAGATATTCTCACATCAATCGTATGTAGAAATGGAGATTTGTGACAAGATGTATTAATTTGTCATTATTGTTAGTTTTTTGTAATGTATTTACCTAAATAACTTGATATTTATTAGAATCGAGCCTTATATTAAAGTCGATAAAATAATTATAATCACTGAACGTTGTTACAAGGTTGTATTGGGGCAAATTTGTGAACTGTCATAGAAATCAGAATGTTTGATATTCATCCGTTTGACACGGACCAAGCTTTGCTCTGAAGAATACGTTCATTCGCGAGATGCAGTTGTAAATTACGGTAATAGAACTAAGGTTGGAAGACTATAACTTATGCAATTTAGTGATCAGAAGGATCGGTTGAAAAAGTATTTCCCTATATTCAAATCACTTATAAGAATCAAGATTGGGTGAGTGAAAGAGATATTGTTGGCGCGAAGAACAAAGACGTCTATGAACTTACCAATATTATTCAGTTCCTTTTTTAATGTTTCGCAATTTTATGTGTTTTTGTTATAACTTTCTTTCTTCTTTTTCAGTGCAATCGATCTTTCATTTGAATTCAAATCATATCGTGAATTGACCTATTGGAGTGACGCGATCATTTGCGAGCACGGCGATAAACGCGACAGACTGAGAGTGACTGAAAGACATCAAAAATATTGTTTACCCACAAGCATTGTGAAATTAAACATAATTGAAACGTGTGCTTTCTCTTTTCTTTCTTTTCAATTTAACCAGACTGAGCCACAGCAACGCGTGGCTGGGTACAGCTAGTTAGGAATAAATGTGAACATAAGGTTGATGTAAGTAAGAAAAAATAAAGAGTTCTCTAAGATGGTTTGGGCATGTATCCTAGAACGAATGGATGAAGAAAGACTAACAAAACACTATACATTGCAAATTTTAGTGTATGGCATGGTGGTGGAAAACCAAGGAAAATGGGGTTGGCCAAGTGAATGAAATTTTAAAGGAAGACAATGTTGTCAAATAAATCGTATAAATTTTATGACAAGATGTATAGACTCTCTCATCTCTGGCTACTTCTTAAAGGAGATTTATGTATGTGTACCATACATATGAACAACATGACTAATCAATGCTTAATAGGGGGCAAATAAAGATGAATTTCTAATAATTTTGGAGTCCAACGGGTATCGAACCTAAACCCCAGGGTTAAAAGTCAAGTATTCTGCCAATTAGGCCATGGAGTCGTCATTACAATTATACCAGCCTACTTAGTAAAATCCCCTTTTTTCGCTGGCCCCCTGCACCCTGTTCGATCCAGCAACTTGGCATGAAAGTACAAAATAAATTTTATAAATTTACAGAATTTATATCGCTTGTCTGAGAAAGAAATGTAATACAAACAACTTGAGGATCCCACATACCTTTTGGAGGTTAAAATAAACACAACCAAAACTAAGGTGTCTCGCAGGAGTTTAATGACCACCCAGAATACCCTCGAAGAATTTTCTGATAGCATATTGATTCTTGGAGAGCAAAAATTGAAAGCCTATGAATATGGATACAGGCGTCATAGTGCCTGCCGATAGGATACCAACTACCATGGGGCTTATGGAGATTTCTTAATCGCCTACTCCCTCAGATGGAAGATTGGCAAAAAGTATCGAAATCGATCAAAAATCTCCTCAGATGGAAGATTGGCACAGAGGATCCACCACTATACATATGTGCTCGGAAGAAAACATGCTGGAAGGAAGCCACAATGACATTACAATTGCATCTTTCTTAGTTGATGCGATGTAGAAATTTATAAAATTTTAGTTACCAATATATCTTATTTTCCTTGCTGTCCATTAAAATTGTTCAAATGTGACTTGACATGTTCTACTCCTTGATCCTTCAATCTAGAGACACCGTAGTAAGACAAGAGCTACACAACACCCTCGCACGGCCCTCTAGGCCCGACTAATGGAGCAAGCGACAGTAATTGGTAATTCGATCCACGCTCAAGTTATGAGGTGATCTAGCGGGGGTTAATAGTTGGGGCGGATTCACTGTACAGCACATACGAATAAAAAAAATACAGCCTCGAAATACTTGTATTTTATTTTGGCCACAAAATAAAAGGTATCTATATTTGTCGTGTTATGACATTGCTTGTATATCCTGAACGAAGAAGATTTTATAATAATAATAAGAATAGTTAATATACGTTACGATAGACAATTCCTTGTGATCGAGTTTGATTATAAACTATCTTGTGAATCAAATACGTGTGTAATGGTTTATTGTAAGCAAGCTGTTACACTTCAGCAAGCACATGATCTTGACAGATAAAACCGAAAGTACCAATGTAAAAGAGATCTAAGACGATCGGCAGATTTAATTTGCTGCAGTGTTTCGTTAGGTAGAGTTTTATGTAACCAAATGTGTGTTATTTAATAGCCCAATAAAAAAATATGATAAAAAGCTTATGAGCTACAGGTAAATATAAAATTAATGAAAATATATACACTCCACTATACTTAAAGATGAATGTAACTATCATATATCGAAAGATCTATACAGGCTTTCCCTTTGTAAGTTTTCTGCGGTTTTTATACCAAACATGTCTTTTAAACACATGCAGACTGGAGAAATGCCTAATATTAAGACTGTAGACATCACCTTCCTACCGTTACTCTCAACTTACGTATATGTATTTTGTAATATTTTTAATATGTCAATAGCATAGAGTTCGAATCCCGAGTTAGAGCGCCCTTGATGAGAGTCTGTTGTCTAAACGGTGCTATGTAAACTGTCTTTTTTTTGTTATTAAAAAACGGTCTAAGAGTTAAACCGATTCGGAAGTGAATTCGCCAGAATTTGAACATGTGGCGACCAGTGTGGGTGTTGTACACGTCTAGGGCGTATTATATATATATATATATATATATATATATATATATATATATATATATATATATATATATATATATATATATATATATATATATATATATATATATATATATATATATATATATATATATATATATATATATATATATATATATATATATATATATATATTGTTCCCACACGACTTTAACCAGACTGATACCATTTTGTTTATTTTTTTGTTGGGTACCATTAGATGTAGATCTCGAAATCCCCAAGAGGAAGTCAAGCATCTTACCAACTATGATTTGATGGCCTTCGAGTGAAATACAAGCTCTCTATGACTAGGCTACAGAGATTTCTTAGGAGTTATTTTATACATGATTAAAAAGTCTCATTTTAATGCACAATGCAAAAATCACCTCATCAAAAGTATTATATATCCGATCATCACATCATCTAATAATAATCAATATTATAGAATACTCCTATTTTCCACGTACTTATCATTAATGCTTAACGTTAAACCATATAAATGTAATCCATAGAAACCAATTAACATAAATTAGGCTCTACTCAATTTAAAACGGAGGCTGGGATTCAGTTTTGAATATCAAAAAAAAAATAGGGTTTTGGTTGTACTTGTAATGTCAACGTAACACTGTTTATATAAGTATATAAATGTAGGATTACCGAATAAAAATAAAAATAAAAATGAAGGTAATTTTGAATATCAAAGAAAAAGTTGATAAGAAAAACACGAAATAGATTTGTAAGCGTAATAACGGGCTGTGAACATTATTTGGCGTATTCTATACATAATTCCATTTAGATTTGGCGAGGAAACTTTCCAAATTATGGGAATGAATTTCATATTTTTATTTGGAGGTTATTGTATAAAATTTATATCGTATTTTAAATATATGATAAGAGTAATGAATCCATCCTTTCAACTATAATTATTCTTAAAGTATAAATTAAAAGATGATTGAAATAAAGTGTATGCATACTTTTTATGAATTATATAATATTAAAACGATTACAAATTTAGGGAAAATTTTAACATAAAAAGATGTTGAAGTTAAATTTTACATTCTCATTTTTTTCCTATATATCCATGAAATATCGAAGGTGTCAAACTAAAATATAAATACAAAAAAAAATAAAGTGGTTATTTAATGTTAATAAAAAAATAGAAAACGTTAAATAGTAAGGAAACTTTTATTTTAATATTTGACACCAGCACTGGCAGAAAAAGTTCAATATACTTGTACAAATTATGAAAAGGGGCACTATTATAGCAATCTTCACTCTTCTGTAAAACGTTTAACTAAAAATACATTTTCATTAGTATACATAGCGTGCCAGACATTTGATTGTGTTGCAACTTTGGAACTTATACTTAAATAAAATCAGAAGGGAAAATATACTTTAATAAAATCAGCTAGTTTAAAAACTGATATTTTTAATATGAACTATTGATATTTTCAATATATGTAATAAAACACAATAATATTTTTGTTTTATTCCACAATTTATAGCGAAAATCTTAAACACATATCAAACAATTTAACTGACTTAAGAAAACAATATTTTAATATTCTTAAAAAAATCTTTTGATTGATGAAATAAAATTAAACAAGTAATGAAATTCAAATATCTACTTTTCGATCTGCTCAGCTAGAATGATACAAATAAAATGTAAAGTAAATATAAATAAAAGTACACGTACAAAAAAAAGGTAAAGTAAATATAAAACTGGTGCTGTCTCTTGATGGTTATATAGGCTTTGGAATGGAATGACTAACATATTATTATAGAATAAACAGTAAGTTGGAAAAAATGCAAAACATGCGTGAGGCTAATTATGATCTATGTAAAAGTTTAGACTCTAGAGCATATACAACAAAAACATAAAGAGCTAATGAAATGAAAACCTTTAGAGCCATTAAAGACAAAATACTAAAAGATAGAGGAAAAATCTCCTGTATCTGAGAATATGGAGTTGAAACAGCAGAAGTTACAAGTGGGATCATATGAAAAGGGTGGACAGTACAAGAGTTTCCTACAAGGCAATGCGTGGAATATCCAATGGCAATCGTCCCCCAGGAAAATCTCAAAAAATGGAAAGAAAACTGAGAGTCAACATTTCAAAAAAGGTATAGAACTTTAAGAAAGAAGAAAGAAAATAATATTTTTTTATCTTAAATCATAAAAAAAAAGTTTTATCACCCAGCAATTAATATTGATACATAATGATATATTTTTGAAAACAAAAAAAGTTCATTTTGAAAATTTGTTGTTTTGACTGTTTTAATAAATGTTTATGCTTTTCCGCATAAATTTTCCTAATTTATATTGATCTATACTTATAAATGCTTGATTACTTTGATTAATGTGATGCGAAACATTTCAAAGACGGAATCGGTTAATTATTTGATAACTTCTGGATGAGTTCTGTTGCTTTGAGTTATTAAACAAATTTATTTAGAACTCAACTCGATTTATCTTTCAGAGTGACTTCTCACAATTTAATGGAAATCACAGTTTGTTTCGGAAATGTTAATTTTTTCTCATAAATTGTATATTTAAAATCATAAAATAAAGTGTTACAATATAAAACTATGCTTTAAATTCAGTTGAATAAAAATAAAGGGGAAAAACTTGACATAAGCTATGATTATACTGAGGTAGCCTTTTTTTAAATAAAATTTACATTATTGGGGGTATTATAAGTCAAATCAAACAAACACAAAGAATATTTTTGATGCTAAATATAAATAAACAATTTTACATGACAAATATTTAGTTATTGAAATGGAAACTCTTTGAATACAGAAAAATATCTGTAAAATATTCACGAGTTAATATTATTTTTTTGTCATCTGAAAAGCATTTTTAGTACACAAATTCAGATTTTTACAAGACAAAAAAATCAGTATTTATTAAAATCGCAATTCATTTAAAAAGTAAAACTTGTAAACTTGTTTTTTAATTTCATTGATTCTAATTTTAATAAATCCCGTTTAGAATTAATTATACTATTCTGGAAATCTAAGATAATTAAAACAATATCTACAAAAGGACATGGATGCTGAGTGAGCATAGAAGAAAGAGTTTCTTTGTTCATTACTCTAAATCCTTGGAACAATTCGCCGAATTCTGTTGGATAATCTTTAAAGTTATAATTTTGGCAAACTTCTACCCCTGTGGAAATAATTAATTTTGCTCTGTAAATCGCCTGAGGGGATCAATGATGATTTACAATATAAATGGTTCTATTTGAACGATGAGCTTTGAATTAATGATGACATTGTTTGATGTTGAAAACCGTATATTTTTGCTAATGTTAATAATCAATTTAAATTTTATTATTTGTTTTTATTGATATAATTTATTTAACATGAATGTTGCATATATGTTGACGTTATTTTATTGAAGGTAATATTTTAGGAAAAAACATCACAATAAATTAAGTAAATAATAATTTAATAATTAATAATTCTTTTTTTTTTCGATCAAACATGTCTCTTGCAAAAAAATATTTTCTTTTTGAAACTTCTAGCAATAATTTTAATCCTTATGGTTTTTACCGTCATACAAAGAATTTGAATCAACTAAAAAGGGCTTTTTTATTTATTTAACATTAAAATAATTTTCGACAAGTTTAAATGTTGAAAAGACTTTGGAGTATCCTCAGAATCTGGGGGAGTCTCAGATTACTAAATTTTATTTTTTTCCTTTTCGAATGAAACCAGTTTTCCAACTAGTCCCATGAACAAGAGACAAGTTCAAAATTCAAAGAAAAAATTAGTGCTAAAATCTAATCATGTATTAAAAGACATCCTTGGTAATCTTGTTCATGCGAATGTGATCAGGAAGAAGAGCAATTGAATCACATATTTACGACTGCAATACTATCTAATATTTATGTCCAAATTTTTTAATTCCACTGTCATTTAAAATGTCGAGTGCTTAAGGGGATATTCTACTCCAGACACTTTAGAAAAAAATTAGTTCTTTTTTGTTTTTTGCATATTCTTAAAGTTTAGACCTTTAAAAATATGTTCTCAAAATGAAATTTGAAAATTCTCTATATTTACGAAGTTATAGCTATAAATAAGGCAGGAATTACGCCGCACCTAAATGACTCAGACAATAATCTCAAAACTTTAAACGCGTTTTTCTCGAAACTACTTTTTTCGACCTGGTCGACATAAAATCTCAAGTTCTATTCAACCGATTGTCTTCAAATTTGATATTAAACTTTGATAAATATTTTTATATCGTTTCTACCTTGAAAAATTCAAAACAAACGAAACAATTTTAAAAAAAATTAAAAAGAGGGTAAAAAATTGAATTTTTTTTCAAACAGCCGCCATTTTACGATTTTTTTTCTTTGGTACCAACTATAACGACATTATTTTTTATCAATAAACTACGTATGATTTTTGTTTCAAATTTACGAAAGGGTTATAATCATGTCGACTAGTTTACCCCCTTTTTTTTTTACAAGATATACTCGTAACAGCTGATAGCATTTTCATCTTGAATTTAAATTTTTTTTTTCAAATTTTTTTAATACATTCTCAAATCAGCAATAAACAAACTGTAAAAAATTAATACATAATTTTTTTTTATTTAGTCTGAAAAAACGCCCGAAATTCACACATCCTAGAGTAAAATATCCCCTTAGGCTTGTTTCCATATTTCAATTTGTACTTTAGCGGGATGCTTAATTTGATACGTCGTGATGATTTTGATTTGTTTGTATTTAAAATAAAATACGTCGATTCAGGAATGCGATAAAAGTGAGAGTGAATAGTCGGTAAATAATACACAGAAATGAATGGTCAAGCGAATAATAACAAGTGCTCTTTATTCAACGATAAGTAGGTATATATAGAATTTCAGAACGGGACGCGTGACTGCGTCCGCGGTATATCTCGATCTCACTCCTGCTCGTGCTGAGGTGGTCGCAAGCGCTGCGGATACTACAGTGGGTAGGATATTTATTGTCGAAACGGCGAGACGGCGTGATATGTTCTCTTTCTACCTTGGAATGCGATGTAAATATTATTTGCGTGTAAACAGTGTTGACGTTTCTGGTATGTGACAATTGTAGATATCCAGAGGTTGATTCATCGGTCATTGACCCTGCATGTTGACAATATTTTAGGGACGTGGGTACCCTACAGTACTTTCATTAAAATTTAAAAAAAATGATTACACAATCTAACAATATTTTTTCTACAGTGAGATAAAGCGCAATGTAATATTTTACTTAAATTTGTTCGAACATTAATTTGCATTATAATTTCGTCGTCGTTGCTCGGTCTCGTAATCGAGGATCCCCTCGCGATTCCAAAGTCAATTCAATTGGAACGCGAATTTGTGCAATCGAATTTATGTAATTTACTTCCTTTATCCTTTTTAAGTGAGTAAGCTGTTGCACACAAGCACACTGACCAGCCACATCGCTATGTATTATTTTTTTACACCAGCACGTTTATCCCTTTTTTTAAATAGATGTGACCGAAGTCATACGAATCCTTATACCTCCGAATACCAGACGGAAAAAATATATGTACAATATTATTTGAGGGTAGTAGCACATCGCGGGGCTCAAACCGACGACCTTCCGAACGAAAGTTCAATGCATTACCGCGTGGCTAAGCACCTCAATATAATAATTAAATATCTTAATGAACATACTCGTATATACTCAATGTTTATTTTTCAACATTCCATGTCATACGTGAAAATAATTAATGAATGTTTATTAATACAGTGTTACAATTTTAAGCGTTCGTTTCATAATATTTATTTAGTGCTGTGTAATACCTCTGAACACTCTTAATGGATGTTAGGCAAAAACAAAAAGGAAGAAAAAGTCAAAAAAGAGATTTTTTTTCCTTTTTTCTTGTGATCACTTAAAACGATTCTAATATTTTACAGATTTTTATTATTTATTGTATTATTATTGAAATTATCATCGCAAAACATTTGTTGAACATTTCATTTAAACAAAAAATAACTAGGAAACATATTTTTTGAGAATATACAATATCATTATAATTTACATATTTTATGTATTTTATTGTTAAACTAAAATCCAAAACCAATAAATGATATTAAATTTGAAGTCAATTTAAATGTTTAAACAACGAACAAATTTATAGTGAAATCTAAAACAAAGTATATTCTATTTTCTTCTGGTTTTGGTGCAAATATTAAACGGAAATTTCCCCTATCAATAGCTTGGTGCTTTCAAAATAGCTCATGTGGCAATAATCGCTGGAAAGTTTCGAGAAAGATAAAGTTCCCCTGAGGTACACCTACATCAGATGAATATTTCTCCCGCTCTGCAGATATCAAATGGGAATAAAGAAGCTTTGTTTTCTTACTTTAACTTTAAGATGTCCTTTTGACTTTATTGCTTGTAATATATCTGACGTGTTCAGAATGTGAGAGACGAATGGAATAAACTTTAAAGCTCAAAACTCAAATATCGCAAGTACTTACATACGAAACATCACGAGAAATATTTTTAAGTTACATTCGTTAAAGATGAATTATTGAAAATAATTTCGAGCTTTACTGTTAAATGTATTATTTAACGTTGAATATTTAATGAGTAACGTAAATTAAATATTTTTCACTTTTATGACATAAACACAATTTTATTTCATCTATTTTTATTTTTTTAAGTGTTTTTATTAAGAGCATATTAACACAAAAAATACTATTTATATGACACAATATATTAAGGAACCGTAGAAATTCATAGAGTAATAAAACATAGCATAAATAATAAATAAATCAAATTAATCCTCTTCGCCTCTTCTTACTCTTTACCCCATAAGACAACAAATAACATTTGAAGTCTTTATTAATATTGTCATAAGACCACACACATTTAGTACATGTAATTTAGTGTAACTAACTCACCTAGGTAATTACACAATACGTATTGAAATGCATTTAGTGACATCTTAAAACTGTATTAAAAGAATCAATTAAAATGCTTTATTTTTATCATATTTCATGCTCCTTATTTGACATTTTTTTATTGTTTGTTTCATATCAAATGAACGTGTTTTATAGAAAAAATTCTATTTGAATTGAAAAAATATAATTCAATTTATAACATGTTAACTAAATACACAGCAATCAGATAAAAAGAATTTTAAATATATAACATGTGTATGAAATTCAAAATGTCATTATTTATATAATATATATTAATTTATCAGTTTAAAGTAATAAAGCACACTCTTAATGAAAAAATATATATCTTAAATAACGTTATAAGGTATATTTTTGTCTTACAAGCATAAACCATTACGCGCATATATTAAGTCTTACAAACAAATTGGAAAAGGTTCCCAAGACTTAAACGTTCTGTCTTATTACGGAAAAAAAATCGAGAACATATTATTTGAGGAGGCAAAGTCGACGAAGGATCTGAAATCCCCAAAGCAGACGGAAGGCTGAGAAAATAAGTGGAGGAAGTAAGATTTATGCGAATATATTTCATACTGACGTGTTGAAACTTTTGCAAAAGGCCAACTTTTGCGATGTTACCTTGAAACATTGAGGGTTTATGTAAAGACTAGCTATTAGGTCGAGCCCAGCGCGGGGTCTATGGGTGGCGAGGTGACCGGCATACTGAATAGGGATTTACTCCGCCGTCGTCGGTCGTGGCGCGAGGGCAACTTTAGGAGCAAAGATTCTTCTAAGGTGCAAGCAACTCGGGAGAAATACTTACGACAAGAACTATTTCGTTTTTTTATTCTAACGTCAACAGAAGTGGGTAGTCACTTAACAAATACCATTTCAAAACGTGGATATTAAAGAAAAAAATTTAATCAAGATTTTTATTAAATACATTGCTTACATATTTTCAGAAAAATGTAAATCAATAACAATAAACTGAGAATGATGTTACGAAGCACAAACTGCCTCCAAATAGCGATTTAAAAATCATTACATCTCCCTTCAGTGGCATAGCGTGATGGTCCTGTTTTAATTTTAACTTTTTTCCAATCTCTCTTTCCATCTAAGTATATCTTTTTTGTTCGTGTTAATATGGTAATTACATCAATAATCTAAATCCCAAATTCATTCCAAACTTCTTAAAACATTTTATGGTTGATTGAAAAATATTAATATACCATTTGGTAATAAACACACCATACTCGTATTATTCCCTGTACATTAAAGATTTACACAAATAAGAATAAATGAAGCTCATGCTTTATTTTTTGAAAGGAGCTTTGAAATGTAATTTTTTTTAAATCTTTTTGGTAAATACTTTCATAAAGCAAAATAGACCGGTCACATATTTGAAAACGCAATTTTTCAATGAAAAAAGTTTCTGATAGATTACTGTTTTTTTTTTCTTTATTCAACATGTCTCGTAAAAATTGTTTATTTGATTATTTATTTCTAATTTATGTTATGTGAAAATTAATTCATAATTATGTTATAATGGATTCTCAGATGAGTTGAATATTGGATCCAAATAAATCTTTGTCTCCTGATTACGTTTTTTAACATGTCCACATCTATATTTGGGATACTTTTATGGGTGTGCACACGAATATGTAAAAAATAAAATTTATCATTTAAAATTCCAAAACGCGATAAAGTTTATTGGCAACGTTGATTACATCTTTGATATATTATGCGCATTCTAGGGTTCAGGATTCAACTCCAGGTGGATCCTTAATATTTTAACGAACTTTTTTTTATCTTTATGTATTGTTCTCGTACCGTTTAATAGCTGCCCCACATATATATTTTAATCTAATATCCACCAATTATTCAAGCAAATAAATAATATACTTGAAGTACACTTCAGCTCATAAATGTGCGGTTCAAAAGACCTCTTTGAAGGGTACGATACACACGAATATAAATTATCCTTTCCTGCTCTCTGGAGAATGAATTTCTCAAAACACATTATCCCATGTTTTCACTCGAATAATATTGACAAACTTAATAAGTTTTTTATACCTTTTGCTATATGAATAGGCTATTTTTATTTTCTTTGACCCCAAAGTGTATTTTCATAAATATGGTACACTTAAAAATACCCGAACTGGTGATTCCGACACATTGAAGGCGTCGTCGGGAGACAACATTGCCTTCGACTCCGTTGTTTGCAGAATTTGTAATTCATCATTACACGTGCTGGTAATACCATCGTGTACATAAAAAAGGTAGCAACACTCGCACACTTCTAGAGCGTGTAAGTATCGTAACCAGACGAACTATTTTACCAGACTGAAACTTTATTTTATTTTTTCAGGTGTCATCGGGAATCGAACCTAAAATCCCTAAGTGGAAGTCAACGTCTTACCTAATAGATCATGGATGTGGTCCAAATAAAAGTTATCATGAAGTAAGACATTGAATTAGAATGAAATTATATTTAAGATAGGTTTAATTTTCCGATCCTTAGTACGTGTTGTTTTTAGTGTGCAAACGATTCTGACTAATTATTATAAATGTTAGTTCTCGAATTCAAGTATTTACTAGATGAAGAGATTGTAAAAGTTTCATTAAAATAATATACAATAGGTGGTTCTAACTAATGTCCCACATTTTTTTTACAATATTTAATTTCTAGGGCTGTGCTTTTGACATGAAGTAATCTTCAGTAATTTATAAACACCCTGTTATTTTTCCACAAAGTCACCATAATTTTTTATGCATAATTTTTTAGCCCAACGCCGTATTAAAATCTCTCGCTTCGACTCTTGACAACTTCACGAATACTTTTTTTTTTAAACGCGTTGTCGTCTGAAAAATGGCGTCGAAAGAGTGTATCCTTCAACAGGAACCGAAGGGATGGTAGTCAGAGGGTGCTACATCCTGACTTTGACGCGGGTGAGGAAGATTCAGTTTTGCAATTGCCTCCCTCGTACGTAGACTTATGTGGGTTTGTGCGTTGTCATGGAGAAGGCAAACCTTATTTATGTTTTTGTCAGGTCGAACTCTATGGATACGTTTCAATTGGTGAGTTCAAAATTTACATAAATCAGTCAAAACAATAATTTACACAAATCAGTTAAATTTCCATAAATCAGTCAAAACAATAATTATCTTACATTACAGTTTTCTTATATCTATCCATGAGATTTATGCTCTTTTTTTAAGAGCTTTACATCCAAATTTAGGCACTCCCAGTCAGCGAGCAATGATACAAGTAAGTTTATTACATTTATTAAGAAAACATAATACATTCCATGTACATAGTGCAATCAAAGTAAGCTGATATCAAACTTTGGAATAATACCACTTTTACCAAATGAGAATTCTGATTTTATATATTTAACTAATAAGAAACTATAAACTTTCATAACGAATTAATTAATGCTCTTTACCCGTGATGACTATAATAGAAGGCACAATAAAATACAAAGTGGGTGATCAGGGTATTTGGCGTTGGTGCCACCGGCGATGACTCTATAAGCCAATTTGTGATAGTCATATGTTGTATATAGGGCAAGGAGCTTCAGTTCCTGCTGCTTGTCTGCGTCTTCTTTCTCTATAAGGTCCCTGATAACTAGCACCGATTCCATGTCATTTAGCTCTATCTGCTGCTGTTTGCTCCCAGTTATGCTGAGCATTAATGTTTTTAAGCGTCGCATGCAGCATCTCTTTATAAATCTTACGTTGACCGCCTACTTCTGCACTCAGTCAGCTCGTCAAAGAGGACATTTCTTGGGAGTCTGTACTTAGGCATACTAGCTGCGTGTTCAGACCAAACACAGGCGTGCACTTCTTCAGTCGTCTCTCCACTGCTGGATGTAGGCCTCTTCTAAAACCTTCCACGCTTCCCTGTCTTGGGATTTTCTACCGGCGACAGGGATAATGTCGTCAGCCCATCTCTTCTGGGGCCGTTCCATCGGTCTTCTCTTATCCCACGGCCTCCATTTCAGGACTCTGGGTGCCCATCTTTCATTTCGTTGTCTTGCAACGTGACCCTCCCATTGCCATTTCATGCCAGCAACACGGTCCATTATGTCAACAACCCTAGTCCGTCGCCTGATTTCTTCATTTCTGACTTTGTTTATCAGACTTATGCCCAAAATTCGTCGTTCCATGTACCGTTGTGCGCATTTTAGTCTGTGAATGATATTGGCAGTTAATGTCATCGTATCCAAGCCATACGTTAGCACAGGGAGGACGCACGCATCGAAGACTTTTCTTTTTAGATTGGTGGGAACTTTCTTGTTTTTGAAAACATGGTCGAGCTTTCCGAATGCTGCCCAGCCCAGTCCAATTCTTCTGGGTATTTCCTCTATTTGGTTCTCTTTTCCCAATTTGATTTTATGTCCGAGGTACATGTATTCGTTAACAGCTTCGATTGTCTTATTATCTATCTACTTTGAGATTTCTGTTGGATGGACTCAATTTTTTTGTTTTATTGATGTTCATTTCTAAACCAAATTTTAGGGAAGTGTTACGGAGTTCCTTAATCATGTCATTTAGTTCTGTCAGGTCATTACTTATAAGCACAATGTCATCCGCGAAGCGGAGGTAGTTCAAACAAATTCCATAAATCCTTATTCCCTTATGTTCCAAGTTTAGTGTTTTAAAGATATTTTCTAGAACTACTGTAAATAGTTTGAGTGAGATGGTATCCCCTTGTCTAACACCCTTCTTGATTTCAAATTTTTCTGTTTTAGTATTTTCATCAATTTTTACATCCATTGTGGCATGTTCGTAAGTAAATTTGATCAGTCTTGTGTACCTTGAGTCGATTCTTGCGTCAGGCGTGCACGCGACACCAGAATCTTGATGCTAAGACTATTTGAAAAAAATCTTATCACTGTAAACGAAGAGGGACATTTATCAAAAATTTCGGCTTTAACTTTTTGTAGCTCCATATAACAATATTCAAGGATAAATTATTTTGTTATTCCACTGCACGTATTAGTCCCCGTAATATGTGTCTCTACATCCTATGATTCCGCCTGCAGAGAGTCCCTGGATAGGAAATAAAAACACGTGTAGCGGGGATCGGATGTAATTAGTGGATTAAAAGGGAGACGTTTTGATTATGACAGTAAAGCAAGCTCCTTAGCGCCAGTAAAACAGTTAGTTATTTTAAAACATAGGCACAAAAAACACTAGAGTTTAAAAAAATCCTAAAAAATAAATTAATATCCTTATTTATTACACTATGTTATTTTTAGGGTAGGCAGAGTGAATCACATCTTCGCGCCTTACTTTTCACGGACTATTCACTGCGATTTCCACATCTTGTAATACTTTCTTTTCTGGTTCTTGTACTTCTTACTTGTTCTTATGTATCACCCTGAAAATGTATTGTGAACAACAAACAAGTTAAAGAAAATCGAAGTTCCGATGAAATAAGTAGTCCGATGAAAATCGTTCTAAAAACGATCATGGGACTATCGTTCTTCACAAGAATGGTTACCAATAGACAAAAACGATCATGGAACTATCATTCTTCCCAAGAATAGTTACCATCAGACAAAAACGATCATGGGACTATCGTTCTTCACAAGAATGGTTACCAATAGACAAAAACGATCATGGAACTATCATTCTTCCCAAGAATAGTTACCATCAGACAAAAACGATCATGGGACTATCATTCTTCACAATAATGGTTACCATTAGACAAAAAACACACATTTTTTTATTTTCAACAATACTACATTTAAAATTTACATCGTTTTAATGGAATTAAGTACAATTACACAATGATGGAAACTTGTCCTCTTGTAAATATATGATGACACCACTAATTCACACTTTTCTTCACAATAAATAACAAATTTAAGTTATGTTTTATTAACTTTATATCCTTATGCTTATTTGTCTCGATTGAAATATTGTATTATGTTTAACATCTTCCTTTAAAAAAAATTAGGGCAAATAAAAAAATACACATTTTTTGTGATTTTTTTCTAATTTATATTAAAAAATAATGTTTTTTGATGAAAAATTAAAACCAATATTATTCTAGTCAAAATAAAAAAAAATCCATAAAAAATTTAAGCTATATAAGCTTTATCAATATTTTCTCGAAGCACAAAAAAAATATCAAGCGGAAATTTCGATAGAAAACACATTTTTATGTCAACTCGCAGAGGATCTTCGATACATTTCTCTAAGGTTTATAAAGAAATACAAAAAAAAATCAAATTGCCTAGAGCTACGGGGCTGAAGA
This sequence comes from Odontocerum albicorne, assembly GCA_949825065.1. Taxonomy (NCBI): domain Eukaryota; kingdom Metazoa; phylum Arthropoda; class Insecta; order Trichoptera; family Odontoceridae; genus Odontocerum; species Odontocerum albicorne. Next base: position 39,752,695 of record OX463841.1, read on the forward strand.
AATTCCAGGAAAGGGAAAAAAACAATCAGACGATACAAAGTTTAGTCCTTCCATCAAGCGGTGACGTTCAATATGGATGGGAGATGGAAGATGGGACCTTGGCTGAAGTCTTTTCTATCCTTAAGGTTTTAATTTTCCGCTTGGCGCCGCGAATTGAGAAGGCTGGAATGGGCAATTCCCGTACTGTGATGGGGTGAGAAGGACGCGTTTGAATTTCAAATGATACTATGTGCTTTCATGTTGGATGGACATTACATTTTTAACTTTTGAAATCATTTGATTACTTGATACGAGATACTGACAGATGCAATTAATGACACCAAAATGGAAAAAAATGTGACATTAATTCTCAACTATTACAACAAAGTTGTTGGTATCAAAGAAACATTTCCTGTAAAAAGAAATTAATATTTATTTATTTTATTTACGACACAACAGTGTCTTTTATATACAAATGAACATATGACAAGTTATACAAGTACAGTGAAACCCCGTTTTTACGTTTTTGAAGGGACTGATAAAAAAAACACGTAATTGGAGGGAAAACGTAGATTCAGGGCTAGAAAAAAAAATTTCAAAATCAAAAATGATTTTTTATTTAGATAATCACGCAAATCGGAAAACGTGAAACCAGCATGTTTATTCACTTTTTCTTGAATCGATAATGTTTTTCTTTGCTGAGACATTATTTGAAGAGTTTCAACGAAACATTAAAAGAAATGAAAAAAATGTAAATTGACACACGAATTAATTAAATATGTTTATAAATTGATTTGCATTTTAAATATTTCAAACGTAAATTGCGGGAAATAAAAACATAAAAGTGGGTACTAAATGTACTAAAATAAAACGGGATTGGAAAAATTGAACGCAAATAGCGGGAAAACGTGAATTCCGAGCACGTAAAAACGGGGTTTCATTGTACTTAAAATTATTGACAAAAAAATACAAAACTTGGTCTTAAACTAACATGGAGATACAAAAAGCAGTAGTAATAATAAATTACAAAGTCATTGTTTAACATTATTTAATATTAATATGTATATTTAAGTTAAATATACTCGTATGTGTGTATAGTATATCACAAAAAATTACCAAATTTTACCAAGTAGACTTACGTAATTGTCGAATACTTGTTTTATAGCGGTAAAGAACTTAGATTTGTTTTAGTGGAACAACGCTTACATAGAACAAGAATAATTAGATTTTTCGAGAATTTTACGGATAGATCTTGAGATAAGAAAACGCATGGGCTCACTTGTAGAACAAGATGCAATTTGCTTTGCAGAATCGAAACCTTCCACATGTTGATGCAGGGTTACTCAACTCCAGAGGCAAAGTATTGTCCTTAATGTTTCGTTTATACTAGGTTATTTATATTAATAAAATAGAGCACAAAGTTTGTAACTATTCCTAAATATTGTTGTGATATTCTGGCGAATAATGTACAATATATAGGTACTTATATAATTTGTGCAAGTATGTTACACATCAAATCTATGGTTAACGCTTGCCCCAATTTTATGGCGTATGTAACATTTAGTGCGTTATATTAACAATTACACGATTACAATTCATTTCATGTACACGAAATCTGATAATATGTTCCATCCCCAATTATTTAAATGTTGTTAAGTTGAACAATAGATTGTAGATAAAATCCGGGAAGCACGACTACGTTAGTATGGGCAAGCGCAACGGCGAGATGAATGGTCTACACTCATCACGGCCAAGAGAGAATATATATGAAAGTGCAGGAGTACTTTGTGAGATTCGGAATATCCCCGAGTGATTGGCGAGCTCAAGAGAGATGGAGGAAAAGATCCAAGCAGACCAACTTAAATGGATGGGATAATGCAAGGAAAAAGAAGAAGAATATATTGAGGAATGATTTATGAAAATATTTCTACGGTTTAAGTAAAAAATATTCGTTACTAACAAAAATACTAAAAGGGGCCAAATAAATGTTGTACTTCACCGCATCTGCATACTCGTATGTTTATAAAAAACACTTTTGCGCAAAAGATACCCAGGGAAGAGGAACTACAATAAACCTTCTTAAATCTTTTGATATGTGATCGACTTTAAGTGTAGTATTGGGTAAACTTGTTAAACAAAATACGTTTATTATAAAAATATCATACTGAGATTCAAGACAAACAACGATTTTATGTATCAGAATTCTGATAATACGTTCGTTCTCTAGTGCTTTGCTCGATTTCAACTTGAACAATGGATTGAGTAATGATTTATGTAAAGATTTTCACGATTTAAGTAAAAAAAAAACGGTACTAAGGAAAATACTAAAAGGAGCCGAATAAATGCTGTAATAATGCATGCAATGAGAAGAATACATAAGGTGACAATGTATGACAGAATACGAAATGAATTGATTAGGGATAAATACGAACTTAAGGCTGGTGTGTTAAGATGAAAAAGCGCAATCTGAGATAGTTTGGGCATTTAGAACGAATAAATGAAGAAAGACTAACAAAATAAAAATAGTACGAATGTAAATGACGAGCGTGGTAAAGGAAGACCAAGGAAAGTAAGGGTGAATCAAATTAATGAGATTTTGATGAAGAAAAGTCTAATGCTCCGTCCTCTCCGCCTACTCCAACAGGAAAATGGCGATATGATATGTATATTTTTTTACAAAGTTTTATGTCATATTCGTTGAAAATACTTAGAATTTTAGAAATATATAGAAAATACTTAGAAAATACTTAGAATACTTAGAACTGTTGTGAATTGATATAATGTTTATACTCGTATTATTGCTTTGTTTGTGTTGTCCCTATTGATTACTTTAATAAATACTCGTACATCGTATCAAATACAATTTAACTCCTGAAAGAAGATATTTTTATTACAAAACTTTGTTTTCCTATATTATAAACCATAAAAATATTTATGCTAACGTATTTCATAGATCAGTAATGCAATACAATAATGGGTGACAAAATATTTATGCTAACGTATTTCATAGATCAGTAATGCAATACAATAATGGGTGACAAAAAAGTAATATTATTACAAATTAGCTTCTTATTTTATTTTCAATTGCAAGTTTAGTTTGTTAAATGGTAAAATAAAAAAAAACTTTTGCAAAGGTCTTTGACACAGTTTTTTGTTCGAATAAATTAACTTTTTTTTAATTTATTTTGATAATATGGTTTTAATTTCCATATTACTGAGTGCCTTTATTTAAGGTTTTCATTACTCCATGACAACTTCCGTGGCCTAGTCGGTAAAATGCTTGTTTTCAAACCGCAGGTTGCGGATTCGATTTTTAGAAAAAAATCCTTTCTGTTTTTTACTCAAGGCTTATTTTATATTTCTTGTTGAATTGAAAAAAATGCCACGTAATAAATGCGCCAGATTGTACTGTATGTTTGGAATGTGTAATGTGATGTAAAGACTTTTCGGTGTTTGATTTTCGTGATCAATGTGAATAAAGTAGATTTATATACTCGTAATACTCTTTTGGGACGTCAAGAAAGTAGTTTCGTATTTCTAGGACTAAGACCAAGTTTTCGTTGCTTTTCTCATTTCAAACGTACTGAATGTGATTATTATGAAAGGCATTCATTTAGCACATTTTTAGTCATTGATAACCTAAATATTATAGCTTGATCGGTGTTTTGGGCGTCAATTTGAAGAAGGGACAAAATACGTTGTTTTTAAGGTGCTTGATTCTTTTTTTACTATCGAAAAGGACAAAATGCAACATCAATTCCAAAAAGACATTGTTTTAAAAATTTCGTTAAGCGATGCGACACTCGAAGATCATCAAAATACGTTGTTTTTAAGGTGCTTGATTCTTTTTTTACTATCGAAAAGGACAAAATGCAACATCAATTCCAAAAAGACATTGTTTTAAAAATTTCGTTAAGCGATGCGACACTCGAAGATCATATCCGCTCTGGAAGGTCGATTACCACTGATGACGACCAAATCAAGACTTAAATCGATAATATGCAATTTGTTACGACACAAGAGATTGCTGAAATACTCGTAGTTAAGACATCGAGAATCACTCTCCACGAGCATTTGGCACCATTTTGCGTTAGTATTTTACCCAAGAATACAAATTAACTTTACGGATAATTCAATACATTAACTGTATCTGATATCTCAAAAACTATTTCTTTCATCCGAGGGTTCTGAAATTTGGCACAGATACTGAAATTTTAAGGGAATCAGTGTTTTATATAAAAATATCATGTTATTACCAAAATAATAAGAAAAAATATAGTACGTTAAAGCATGGGATCTTTTCTCCTGAAACACGTCAAGTATTTCATTAAATGAGGTGTTGTGCTTAAACTCTCTTAAATAAAACAGATTTCTTTTACAGCTAATGTGCAAGTGGCTTCCCTTGATATATGACTCCCTGACAGGGGAAAAGGGAAGGGGGAGGTAAATAGATGAAATGGATAAATAAGCACGGTGAGAGAATGGGAGATCGATCACTGGAAGGAAAATACGTTAAACACATCTTCCTTATTGACAGAACCCGCCCTTGCTCCTTGCTCCTCGCCCTCACACCCTGCAGTGCTTCTCATCTTCTTCTGTCAATCAGGGAAAAGAAAAAGTATTCAGATCGTCGGGAACGAACCTTCATTCCCGGGAGTTGAATTTGGTTTCCACATTATGAATTCCCAGCGATAAACCCACGTCAACTTTTGAGATAGATTGTTTTTGATCGGATTTACCTTTGTTTCATTTTTTTATTCAATTGAATTCGTAAGAAATCCATAGTAAAATCAAATTTGTTTGACGAATTGAAAATTGGTTGTCATATGTACTCGTATATACATGAAATAATTATACATGAAATACGTAAATTCACATTTTTTAGATCGACATTGTTCAGTGGCCAGATCTAAAGTTTAGAAAATCTGTCTCTGTAGTGCTTGCGGGCTGACGCGTTAAAAAGGTTAGTTTTTTTTTCGAACTCTATAACTTGAATGTTACATATATGCCGCTAAAATTAATTTACTTAAGTACACTACGAAAAATCATTATTGGATATAAAATAGTTATAAACATCACTTAACTTGAAAAAATGGACTTTAATAAAGAAAAATAATAATACAGATCTTTCAAAAATACTTCGTCATCATCACTCGTGGAGAATCCTGCCCTCTTCATCATCACTCGTGGTGAATCCTGCCCTCTTCATCATCACTCGTGGTGAACCCTGCCCTCTTCAAAATGAATAATAATTTCGAAAAATAAACGAAAAATGTAAATTATAGTTTTTTAAATCTCTTGAGGAATTAAAAAGTTCGTACACAATTAAAATGCAATAAACGTAAAACAACAAAAAATATTGTACAAAATTTCCAATGAATATTAGGACCGTTTATTTCCCTTGACATTTGATTCAGATGAAAATTAAATAAAGTATGTTATTCAAAACATCATACAATACAATATGTATTATATAATAAAATATAATAACAGACAATAAGTTCCGTAATTGAACGCTGTATTGTATTTTATTTATTAAAATAACACGACCTCTCTCATAACATTATTTCATTAATTTAACATTTTCCTTTGAGAATTTCGTTTAATTTAAGTAAACAAAGCAATTGAAAGGTTTAGTATAGCCATTGTTTCCGGGTTCAAACCTTATTGAGATTACCTTTACGAGAATACTTAACATTGCTTTGAAATATATTGAAAATTAATGTCGCATCCTACTGTCATAATTTAATTCGGAGTAGAAAAAAATTACCTCCTTTTTACGTTGTTGACATAATAAAAAAAGACGATCACTTGAAACTTTTGAATGTACATATATCGTACAATTAACCAAAGATTCATTGCAATATTATCAATAAAAAACTACTTACCATACACTGTCTGAGCATTTTTCAATTAAAGTTAGTTTTTCAATTAAATAAAATGCATTGGCAAATAACTGATCGTGGAGTCATAAAAATAATCTTCAGTGAATAAGAAAGTATTTTGAAAAACAGAACCTGACATTTCAAAAATAGCTTGGAATGAATTTATTTTCAAAATACAAATTGCGAACCAAAACACATATTTATCGAAGTCAATTTTTGTCAATTTCAATTTTTAACATCTTAGTATTGGTCCTTAACTTTAAGTATATAATTTGTTTCTTTATTTAAAATAAAAATAACTAAAAAAAACAAGCGCTCTTTATTTGATTTTTTATGAGATATTTAGTCAATTGTTTCATTATTCAATATAGTAAAATTATTTTATACACATTATATATTATAAAAAATGTATATATTTCAAAAGTAGACAGAACTTTTAAAGCTTTGAAAAAATAGGACCCATTGGCAAAAATGAACATTTAAATGAAAATATAATATTTTAAAAACTTACTCTTTTTTATTGCATTCATGTTGCCATACCTCTTTAAGAAATGAAGTAAACTTACCTGAAATAAAGAGAAAATATTAAGGATAAAATTGTTTCATTATTATGAAAATATATTAAATGGATGATGATAATGGTGAATGAAAATATGTAAGAATAATAATGAATGATTTCGAATAAATGGGTCCAGGTTATTGTTAATTTTTTATTATTATTTATATATTTTTTTCATTTAAGGGCTAAGATCAGTCTAATAAGAGAGGTAAAACGCGATATGTGCAATAGTTTGCAATTTGAGTTCACCGGTTCAGTTTCAACACCTGTTTCAACACAACATATGTGTTTTAATGTCCTTGACATTGCATTGTTCTACACGTTGCTGAATAAAGATCTTCACTTTTTACAATCTTTGCCCCCCCCCCCCCCCCCCCCGGTCTTTGACATGTGACACAAACAATAATCTTCCATATTGGATTCTAAGCACTTGACTATTTAGTGTAAATCATTACCTGGTCTCCGAATATGTTATGATTAACGGCATGCAGAAGTATGAAATCACTTTATATGATAACTGATTGGGTCTTGCCCTCACACATTATGTCTACAAAAGTCACGAAAGTGCAAATAACTTTTATGAGGCTCCAGAAGGTAAAATATATGATTAAAGTTTACCACTTTAAAGTTAATTTCCATTTACATATATTTGGATCTTAAACAGAGAATGATTTAATCCGTGGGATCATAAACATAATAAAAATATCTCATCTTCATTTTCTGGGGTATATCATAAGAATCCCGACGAATGAAATTTGTCATTCAAGGTTTGCCCAAGAGGGTGAAGACTAATGTTTCGCCTGAAAAGGAATTAGTGAGTGTCGATAGTGCGGTTGTGTGGTGAGATGCTAGAACTGGAGGTTAGGGATGCCGAAGAGTTGCCCAGAGAATAAAATAGGTTAAAAGGCGAAGTACAAGAAAATGAGAGAACCGTAAATATTTAATTTCTTTTCGACGAGGAATTGAAAGAAATTGTTTTTTTTATTACTCTACAAGATATAATTCGAATCCGAAAAACTAGGCAATGTATATGAATTGTTGGATACCTAGATTTCAATATTTCCATTTCAATGTATGGTCGTAGACCTATTAAGAAAATGTACGACAGTTCATTTTTTAGTGTTTTTTTCTATATTTGAAGGTAAAAATATATCGTTAAACATCAGTGGTGTACAAAATGTAAAGTCATTAAAAAACTAAACAACATTTGGAGTAATCCTACCGTATCTAACGCAACTGACAGAGTGTTCTCAATCACGTCCAGGATGATAAAAAATATAATGCCTTCACATCACTTGATAACCACCGCACGCCACTTTTCTTAGGGGGTGCTAAACGTTTTTGACTGACAAAATCATATTTTGAAAGGGAACGGAATACAAAAAAGTTTTTCGCGCGCAAAATAAAACTTAGAGGAAATCCCGTCAGGTCGCGGCGATCGCTCAGCGGCGCGTGGCCGATTTGCTGCCTAAAATATGCCGCTCGTGATGTGTTTATGTTTCGAGAGAGAAAAGATCATTGAACAGGGCCGCTGTTTCCACAGTAATAGGTTATGTTTTCACTTGATCAAGGGGTGATCCACACAAACAGGCTAGAATTCCACTTGAGTAAGGACTGAATCACAGAAATATTTAACAATTTCTACCTCACCAAGTGCAGATCAAAGAGATGAGTAAATATTTTACCTAATCTAACCAGAGATGAACTACATTATATCTGTGTAGGTACTGATCTATAGATAAAGTAAACCTTTTCAGTTAATCAAGTGGTGAACCATAGAAATACGTGATAATTTCAACTCGTCAAAGGCTGATCCATGAATATACTCGTAGATTACATCTGATTAATGGCGAATACACATTAAATCTGATTAAAGTCATATAAAAAATCTGTAAATTAGTATTGATAAACGGGTGTGCAACATTTTATATTTCTAAAACCTTTTAAAACATCTACATTCTACTGCTTTCTCCTATTTAGGTGTTTCAGTTTTGTATTTTATTGTTTTATCTAACACTTTCGATGTAAATATATTTTACTTTTTTTGTATTGTATTTTCTTTTATTGTATGTTATTTTATAGTTTTACTATATTTTATTGCATTTTATTTTATTGTATTGTATTACACTTTCAATTGAAATATATTTCAGTTTCAGTTTTGTGTTTTATTGTATAACACTTTCGATGTAAATATATTTAATCATCGGTCTGTCGTTCAAGATAAAATTAGATTTTGTCAAGACGAAATTGATGGGGATATTATTTAAGAACGTTTGAATTCACCTTTTTTCTGTTCTCTTTTCATCGCTGAAACATTTTATTATGCTGTTTATTGTATCACTTTTATTATATGGAGTACGTTATTTATTGATACGTGGCTATCTCTTCTTACCAACCAGAATTATGTTAAAGGTGATTTATGGGAAAATCAAACTAAAACCCTTTTAAAATAAACTGGGTTCCAACTGGAATCGAACTCCGAGCCCTCGAGTTGAAAGATTTAACTACGAGTAAGAAAGTCTTCCCAACTACGTCATGGAGGTCATCTGACTGACGTTGAATATCAATGGTGATTAATAAATTTATGACACAGACTGTTTTTTCATATTCACACCTTTTTAAGACTTTTTGTGTGTTTGAAAAAAAACCGTCATAAAGCAAGATGCTTTCCAAAAAATATCATCAAATTTCTTGGTGTTTACATCAACTCTCTTTCGATAGACAAATAGATTATATGGTGACTTCTGGCTTCTATTATCTTAGAGAGTTAAAATTGGTTCATCGATGTCTTCCAGAAAAAAAACTTATAAATTAATTTATATCGCGTTTGGATTATGACAATTCTATTTATTATGGTCTGCCCGATTCGCATATTTCTAGACATCAGTCTGTTGTTTCATGCAGCTGCTAGGCTAATATATGGAAGTAAGACATATTGTCATATTAGTCGACTTCGTATAAGTTTATATTGGCTCAATTGGCACGAACATATTAGTCCACTTATTATAAGCTTATATTGGCTCATTTGGCACGAACATATTATTCCACTTCTTAAAAGTTTATATTGGCTCACTTGGCACGAACATATTAGTCCACTTCTTATAAGTTTAAATTGGCTCACTTGGCACAAACATATTAGTCCACTTCTTATAAGTTTATATTGGCTCACTTGGCACGAACATATTAGTCCACTTCTTATAAGCTTATATTAGCTCATTTGGCACGAACATATTATTCCACTTCTTAAAAGTTTATATTGGCTCACTTGGCACGAACATATTACTCCACTTCTTATAAGTTTAAATTGGCTCACTTAGCACAAACATATTAGTCCACTTCTTATAAGTTTATATTGGCTCACTTGGCACGAACATATTAGTCCACTTCTTATAAGTTTAAATTGGCTCACTTGGCACAAACATATTAGTCCACTTCTTAAAAGTTTATATTGGCTCACTTGGCACGAACATACTAGTCCACTTCTTATAAGTTTAAATTGGCTCATTTGGCACGAACATATTATTCCACTTCTTAAAAGTTTATATTGGCTCACTTGGCACGAACATATTAGTCCACTTCTTATAAGTTTAAATTGGCTCACTTGGCACAAACATATTAGTCCACTTCTTATAAGTTTATATTGGCTCACTTGGCACGAACATATTAGTCCACTTCTTATAAGCTTATATTGGCTCATTTGGCACGAACATATTATTCCACTTCTTAAAAGTTTATATTGGCTCACTTGGCACGAACATATTAGTCCACTTCTTATAAGTTTAAATTGGCTCACTTGGCACGAACATACTAGTCCACTTCTTATAAGTTTAAATTGGCTCATTTGGCACGAACATATTATTCCACTTCTTAAAAGTTTATATTGGCTCACTTGGCACAAACATATTAGTCCACTTCTTATAAGTTTATATTGGCTCACTTGGCACGAACATACTAGTCCACTTCTTATAAGTTTAAATTGGCTCATTTGGCACGAACATATTATTCCACTTCTTAAAAGTTTATATTGGCTCACTTGGCACGAACATATTAGTCCACTTCTTATAAGTTTAAATTGGCTTACTTGGCACAAACATATTAGTCCACTTCTTATAAGTTTATATTGGCTCACTTGGCACGAACATATTAGTCCACTTCTTATAAGCTTATATTGGCTCATTTGGCACGAACATATTATTCCACTTCTTAAAAGTTTATATTGGCTCACTTGGCACGAACATATTAGTCCACTTCTTATAAGTTTAAATTGGCTCACTTGGCACGAACATACTAGTCCACTTCTTATAAGTTTAAATTGGCTCATTTGGCACGAACATATTATTCCACTTCTTAAAAGTTTATATTGGCTCACTTGGCACAAACATATTAGTCCACTTCTTATAAGTTTATATTGGCTCACTTGGCACGAACATACTAGTCCACTTCTTATAAGTTTAAATTGGCTCATTTGGCACGAACATATTATTCCACTTCTTAAAAGTTTATATTGGCTCACTTGGCACGAACATATTAGTCCACTTCTTATAAGTTTAAATTGGCTCACTTGGCACAAACATATTAGTCCACTTCTTATAAGTTTATATTGGCTCACTTGGCACGAACATATTAGTCCACTTCTTATAAGCTTATATTGGCTCATTTGGCGCGAACATATTAGTCCACTTCTTATAAGTTTAAATTGGCTCACTTGGCACAAACATATTAGTCCACTTCTTATAAGTTTATATTGGCTCACTTGGCACGAATAGATTAATTCCAAACGTAGTCTATTTGTATTTAAGTCCCTTAATAGGATACCTCTTTGTATCTTTCGAATCTTTGTCAGAGAATTGTTCTTTCAAAAAACAAAAACCTTTTGAGATCAGTGGTCTTCATTGAATAAATTGATTGTTCTGTGTCGATCTAATAGGGCATAGTATTATAATAAAGCTTTTTCCGTTGCTGGTCCTGTCGCGCGGAATAGTTTGCCTCTAAATGTTGAAGATATGGGTGGCATAGCAGTGTTATAAAGCAGACTTTCATCACGAGAAAAATTGTATTTTTTATTATTATACTTGCCAATTTTTACTTCCTTTAAAAAGTGTCATAAAATAGGAAGGTTTTTATTTCCTTTAAAATTTTATTAGATATGTGTATAATAGGAACATTTTTTTTAAATTTTACTTTCCCACGACGCTACCCCTATCGCCAGCCCAGAAAGAGCGCTCATATTCTCAGTAAAAAATACATTTATTCAGAAGAATATTTGCACTTGAATAAGCCAAATCAAATATGGATGAGAAAATGTGGCGTCTCCATGGAATTGAGGTCCTCGGGAGTGGCCCTATCAAATAGGAGGTCGTGTTATTAAGGAGCGGCTGTTCATCCTAAATTAGAATGTTAATTCCCTAACGAGTATATAAGCTGAATTTCTAATGCTTTTTATGATATCATTACATTTGTGAGAATATCAGACATTTTGGTAGGCCGAAATGAAATTTAAAAAAATATTGATATCTCAATGTACCTGAACTTAAATTTGTTTGATTTTTTTGTAGAAACCATTACAATAAAGTAGAAACTTATGTAAAAACTTTTTGTAAAGTAGAAACTTTTGTAGACACCATTAAAATACAGTAAAAACCATTACACCAATACAATAAAATAAAAACCAATAAAATATAATAAATTACAATAAAACTGAAATATATTTACATTGAATGGGAATTTAAGTTTTGTATTTTATTGTAACACAATACAATAAAATACAAAACTTAAATTCCCAATCAACAAGCTATTCTACAATTTAAAAAAATCTCAGAATATTTCAAGTCACAAAAAACGCCATTTTTAATACTATAGCATATATAACTCTAGAACGTTTTAATTATTTTGACAATTTGTGAAATATTTAAAAAATATGCATAAAAAGACAAATCGTTGATTAAAAAAAAATTAACTGTCGATAGTTGAATTGACGTCATGCAATTAATTACTGAATTATCCCTGAAAATATCCAAATCAATGATGCGGACATATTGAATAACGTGGCCATGAAGCACAATTGTCTTCGGCCCCAGTTATGCAGTCTACGGACTAAAACCGCTCGAGTAGGCAAATAACTTGCAGTTCGCCATCGTACGTACTGGAAATATGTACTACAAAACGTGGACAAGCAGACACTCGTACACGTCTAATGCATGCGAGTATTGTTACTCGGCAAACTCTTTAATTAAATTGAGATACATTTTTTGGTACCATCGGGAATCGAACTAGAGACTTCCGGGTGAAGTATCTAAAACTAGGCCACGGAGGTTATTGGTTGAGACTTATATGTCGAGATTGCTACAGAAGACATAGCATTTATCAAACTATCCTATCACAAATACTTTCCTCTTCTTCTCTTTATTTAATAATCTTTTCCATTCAGCTTTTTCAGCTTCTCTTACTCGTCATCTCAAATTCTTATTCGTTTGATCCAATCATGTTTTCTCGATTTTCATTTCGACCTTCCTAGCATGAATGTAAACAGTTTTTAAATAAAAAAAGACCTGAATAACCACTTGCGAGTTAATTATGTCACATTTTTTGACATTCATGAAATGCACAAAATGAAACTTTATTTTAGTTTGGGCCATGTCTTTAAAAAATATAGTTTTAATCTTTTTTCTGTAAATTAATTTTCTTAATTGTAACTTCGTATGTCTTCAACTGTTTTACTTTCGATGGACTTTTCTAACTTAAATTTTCTTAAAACACTCGTAGAGTAACAGAAACATCTTCATAACTACGAGAATTTCGTTAATCTTTCTCTCAAAACAATAAAAACTAAAAACTAAGACCAAAAACAAATTTATACGAGTTCTACTTTATATCTGTTAAGACGAGATTCAAAACTTTTCTGTTATTTAACTAATGGTTTCAATACTTAATCAAAAAGTGCACTTAACTTAATCAAAAAGTGCACGTACTTAATCAACTTGCAAAATGGTTGGTTAACTCAAATGACTTTGGCACTTTATGTAATATTTACATTCATATATATTACAACATAGTAAAACCAACTTATTTAAACTTATTAATTGAAAAATAAAAAAACTCAATCGACTTCTTCAGTAATCAATAATGGTTTTATCATATCCAGGAACCAGAAAATATATTTTTTAGTGACTTGTTGATTCGATTCCAATTTTCATAATGCCGTTTAAACAGGCATAAAATGGAATGATGAAAATATAGCTGTGAACATCTAAAATATTGCAGATGTATAAAGATTATTAATCTTGTGGCCACAGCCGCCACCTTTCTATAATAACAACTTGTTTTATTATTTGCAATATTTAAAAATCCTTAAAAAATTGTTGGTTAGATTCACGAGTGATAACACCCTTGAATAGAACTGCTCTCTTAAGGGTGATACATAAATTGTCCTTATATTATTTTTCTTACAAGTTGTCATAAATAAGTTCGTAATATAAATAAAATTGAAAACAAAGATTTTTGTTGCTGAGCAATAAATTCCATTTGGTAGGTGGAACCAAGTTAATGTGAGAGTATTTCGTTACAGAGCTATGTTGAGAATTATTTTTGACTCCTAATAAACGACACGATAATAAACTATCGACCACCTATTTGGGGGGTTTTCGATTTAAAAAAAAAAATACCTTGAGATATGTTGTGATTGACAGGGTCAGTAGAAATCGTGCAATGTGAAGATTATTATCACGATCGTATTATTCAAAAAAATATTGTAGCAGGATCTTCTGTGGAATCAACACTATGTTCAGTCGATTCAAGGGTTAACTGGAGAAGGGTAGTGAATAGAGTTGGTGCAGTTCGCGGGAACCGCATTCCTTGGTAATGAAACAATGCGGTTTGTTTTTATCAATATTTAGCAATTTTGTAATGGTTGAGTTGAGAATACCTCTTTTTTTCCTTAGATTTTTTATATAGATATTTCCTCATGTAGAGTTTTAACCTCGCAGACGATTTTTCTTAAACCAATTGATCCTTCGCCATCTACTACCAGTTTCCATCCAAGCCCAGATTTTAAAGATCCTACTGCACGTTATTTAAAAACCTGTGTAATAGTTTACCAAGTGACCTACTCCGTGCTGTTGGGCTTGCGTAATGATTTTTGCAAACAGTGTCATCTAAGATATATCTACATGGGATATCCATACCAAACATCGCCACTTTATGTCAGTATTGCCTTGTCAATTTTTTAGTTTTTCAGTAGATCTCAGTTTCCACTCTCTTGCAGTCTGTTTTAGGTCAAGTATTTTTAGTATAATCGATTTTTTAAACTCAGTAACTTTTTTTATCTTTGACGGGTATGACCCACACTTCGGACTCGTGTTACTCTGGGTAAGATGGTCGAGTTGTGTATTCTCAGTTTGACATTTCAGGATAGAACCTTAAACCTCAACAATTCATGTAGTGATGCAGCTATTCTATTTCTACTCCCTTAGAATATCAAGCTTATTTTGATATTTATAAATAATTTATATAAACTTTTTGGCTTGTTTTGTTCTTTCAATGTGTAGAATTAAAAACAGGTTATAATGTATAATATTTTCAAATAACATAAGTGGTTTCAAGTCATTAAGCTATGGAATATAGGACTCTGATGAATTAATATTCTTGCATATTCAAAAGCCATTTTTGAAAAATGTTGTTAGTAAACTCTTTTCAAATTTTACTAAAGTGGGTCTGGGAGAAGAAAAACGATTAAGGGAATAATTTACGGCGTCTCGGGCAGTAATAATTTATTTCCCCGCAACATTTACAAAATAACACAGTTTCGTGAAGCCCTGTTTTCTTAATGTAAAATGTTAAAAAATCCTTATTTTCGCATTTTACACATTTAACACTTTAAATCCTTACATTAATTATATCGCCCTGGCTTCCGCGGGAAATTAAATAGCTACATAGTTTTAAAAAATGAGCCACTTTGCAAAAATCAAAACTCGTAATGAAAAAGTCTAATTTAAAGTAACACCTCGTTCTCATTAATATTTTTAATGGTTTCTGCGCCATTTTAAGTTAATTTCCAAAATTGAGTTTTTTTTTGGAGTGTATTAAAATATCATGTAGGTATTTGAAGAATATTGTAATCATGTTATAAAAATAATCTACCATAAGCTGAATTAAAATTATATAATTTGGGATTGTGCAAAGAAAATGACCCGATCCATTTTTTATGAAAATTTAATGAATTTATTGCAGTACATACATAAAAAGACTTACATAGCTAGTGATCGTTTCCTACATAGAAGTCTCGGTTTCAGTACCTAACAATAATTACCAAATTTGGGTTATGTATAATACATAAGCTCTTATTTTTCTGATATATTGTTAAAAAAATACCAAATGACAAAAAATGCGCCAGATAGTATAGTGTACAAAAAAATATTATACTTTGAAATATAAGACCCCAAATATTAGTTTTATTTGAAATTTCTGAACATTTCCCAAATGGGACCAACAACGTCAAATGACCTGTCAGAATACTCCACCGTACTTGATCGTCTCGGAACAGTCAATTTATTTTATGAAGATCAACAACACTAAGGCATAAATTCTAAAGATACAATGGAGAAGTCCATAAAGATCATTTAACAACTGTTTTAAGACATCGCGATAAAACTTACTAAACCGGCAACACAACAACATTAGATGTTTTTAGCCACAATATAATATTTACAATTTATGTTGTTTTAATGAAAAGGCGAAGGGTAGGTTGCAAGTATATAACAATGCAAAAAATATCGTTTTGTGGATATAGAGAACCACTTCACTAGACAAGGCTTGTGATGAAGTGATCTCGCTCATTTTGCAGTATTATTCTACAATAGGTATTTGCCCAATAATCATCGGAGCCTTACCGGTGCAAATAATTTCACTTGCATGTACTCCTACAATCTCCTTTTCAAATCTCAGACTAACAATCGGTCGTGGTCTAAGAATAACTCCCACATGAGATCGTCCTTGCTGAGTGCGAAGAAGAAGTTTTATACTGTTGCGCACTTCGCGAAACCCGCTTGGAGACTGTCGTTTCGTACGAACAAATCACTATATTGCAGTATTTTTGGGCATTGTGTGCAAAGCTGCCAGGTGTTACGTCTATAGAAGTTGGCTCTCAGTTGTAAAAAGGATGCTGATTGGCGGTCAACAATGGACGCTGTTGACTATCGCCGAGGATTATAGTACATGCTCGGCGAAAGCACTCAAGGGCTTAACGGGGCTCTCTCCATTGGATCTGGATATTCATCGTCGCACCGCGAGTATCCATCTCAGTAAAAGTAAACTCGCGAAGGACGTCCGCTTTTAACCCTTGCCATGGATGACTGACTCCTCGCGCGATTCTTAAAGCTTGTCTAGAAACCCAGTTGTTTATTTGGTAAAATCGATGGTCGTTATCATCCGTGAGAAGATAGACATTTAATTGTTTTTCTTTGTATGCGGGCGCACCCCGGCTCCTCTTGGATGTATAAAAGCTATTTGACTTCTTGTTATCTCTCTGGACATGGTACTTCAATGACAAACTTTTTTGCTTCAATCTAATCCCTTCGACCTGTTGGGAAATTTGTGTCTAAAAAAGACAAAATAGTATTTTGTTAGTTAACTAGTGTAGAAGTCAAGACAAATTGTCGGCAATGATCCTTAAATATTTATTTTGCTAATGGGGAGATTCCAGAATTAGCCGACGCCCTGGCCGACTAAATATGGCAACGCTCACTCAAAGGGGGTCGGAGACCCTAATCTGGGCAGTGGTCACCAACCCATGATCCACGACTCGATTAATAACCGACCACAACAAATGTGTTAACTCGTCACAAAGTCGTAGCAGCTATACAAAATAGTTTGTTCAAGAATTTTGAAAAAATATTATTTATTGCGCTTTTATGGACATTTTCCATTTTTATTGAATAAATGATTATTTTCATACTGAGCAATATTTTAACCATGCCATAGTATCTATTTAATATCCAGTTAAAAACTTGTCTTAATAAAATATGTGGACTTCGATTGATTTCTGTTAAATGAAAAAATAGCTTACACTTAAGTCAAACGTTAAGCGGACATTTCGAAACACTATCTTATACGAAAATATTAATTTGAGATCAATTCTTCTAAATTTATGAATGTTATTTAATTTACACAAAGACATGAAGTATAAAATTTCTGAAAGTGTAAAATGTCACTTGTCAACGTATCTTAAATTTAACAAAGACCACATACATATTTTAAGTACATCTCGTCATTTTTATTTTTTTAAAATCATTACCATTAATTTCTGAAACTTAAAATATAAAAAACCTGGTTAAACAAACAATTTGAATAAAAATGTATACGGCATTTGAATTCAACATGTGATCAAAACTTCATTTTTTAAATCTACAAACGTCGGTAAGCATGAACAAAATAAAAATTTAAATCTTCAGTACCCTAGTCAATAAAGAAGCAAATTATTTATCTGAATATAAAACATTCACACTCCTTCAGGGTAACTAATATTTATTATTATATTTGAGTAAATGTTTCTCATGGTTTCAAACTGTGATAAATTTTATCGATAACATGAGGCATCGTATTGTTTCAATGACTTCGTGGTTTTCTCCTTTAATTGAAAACAATTTATTTATAAAATTTACCGCAGGTGAATAAAAACACGTACTTAAATATAAAAAAAGTTTAGAATCTTTCATGTAAAATAAAAAACCACTTTTTAAAGAAAAATTAATTCCTTAATTATTGTTTTCATAAAAAAATCACACTTTTTATTTTCTAAATGTTTCGATTGCAAATAGAAATATTTTTTTCTAACCAGATTGAGATTTGGGGAAATACCCTATCTAATGACCGTAGCAACCACCTTTCTCTTCTTTCACTAAACTTTTTTTTGTTATATTTTTAATCTGTTAATATAATTTTTCAAATCGTGAGTTAGAGCGCCCTTAAGGTGAATCTGCTCTCTTAACGGCGCTGCACAAACATTTTTATTATTATTATTATTATGGATTAGAGTTGAAACCATGAAGAACGGACCTTGATTTTTTTATCAATATATTTTATCTTTTTTGTCAAACTATGAGGAACTAATGAAAATAGAACGTTCTCAATACCTTTCTAATAAAAATACGAGTAGAAAGATCTCAGTCGAAACGGCTGAAGTGATTCTTATAAATTCCAGAAAACCTTGTAAAGTATTCAAGACCAGCGCAGAAAGTAGAGGACCGGCAGGTCATCCTAGGAAGAATTTGAGGAAACAGTTGTACGAGGAGATACTTGGACTGGCCTGGTTGGACCTGTATAATTTTGCTAGAGATCGAGATAAAGATAGATCTGGGCTTGCGAAACTGCAACTCTGGCCCGAAATTAACTGGAGAAGACAGTGATGATGGTGATATAATACTAAAGCAAAATGAAAATGATCATTTTCTATTTTTTTTTCTAAAAAAATAATATGTAATATCTAACAAGTTATTATGGCAGTTAGTATGAGGTGAGTAACTTTGCGAGGATTACTTACTATCTGCGGTTGTGAACTTTGCTAAGCAGAGAAGAGCACCTTTTGAATCTGTAATGAGCTGTGGCCGTATGTTATTATACGTCCGTAAGATGTTAATTAAAGGAAAAATACGAGATTTTCTTTGGGGTCTTACTGGGGGAAACTCCGTATAACTTTCCAAGTAGGGGGATAAGATGTGATTGCCAAAGTTGCCTTTTAGGTCTTTTTATAGAAATATTGTATAAAGTTTATCCGGTTATAAATAAGAATTTCGGATAAGTAACCTGGGAAAAGAAACGAAAACAAAGCTTATTTACAGAGCAAAGCGGAAATTAAAAAAATTAAGTATGAGTTATTTAATGGAAAAATATCCGTTCAACGTTTATGTTTTTTAAAGTTTGTGTTGAAAATAACTCATTGGTCTATTATACGAGTATGTTGGAGATGCTTAAATTTTGGAAGTTTTTAAATTTTGAATATTTTAGTAATGCTATCTCTGACATATCCATTCATTAAAATGTTGACAAGAATGGTTAAGATAATTTCTGATATGTTAACTATTTTCACATTATGGACAATGTATAAAAGTATCATTTATAACCAAATATTGAGTGGACTGAACATGTGTTGTACGTGTTCAAAGACACGAAATAATTTAACAATCTATGAATTATAGATATAATAATATTTTAATACTAAAAATGGCGTTATTTATTGTGAGTTATGACACGAAGGGGATTTTAATACTCATCAGCTGTAAAAGCCACATTTATTTGTGTGTTTAAACCAATTAAATGTTGGTACTTTTTTAAACAAATAAAATTTTTGTAAAATGATCTAAAAATCAATTAAAATCGTAAATTTTAAATGAACTTTAATTGACATTATAATAGAAATGTACATAAATATTGAGGTTTTTAAATATACAAGTATATGCTCATATTATGTGATTCGAGATAGTCATACATGGAAAAAAGTTACTCGACTACAAATAAGGTGAGAAAATAAAATTTTGTGAATAAAGCAAGATTTTCGCGATGAAGTTTATTCATCTTAAAAATACTTCTTATATGTAAAATAAATTTAATACATCCACAATTCTTCTTCACGTTGTTTTTTGCTGTTCGTTCCCGTAGAACTCTGGAACCAGCTACCACTTTCCGTAAGAATTGTCCCCTCCTTGAATCGCTACAAAAGTTAAAAGATCATCTCTTTTCAATGACATAATGTGTCTTGCCGTTTTCCCTATTCAACTTTTCTTTTCCCATCCTTCCTCTCTCCAAGTTATTCCATCCATCCTTTCGTGTAGCTCATGACTGAGCATCGTGACTCTCATGAAAGCCTCCGACAACTCCTCTACATTTATCCCTGCCATCCACGGCGCGAAGGGCAGTTGTTAAGGGTAGTTCAGTTGCATTTCTCACTTGGTCAATCCAAAGCATTAAGATTCTTCCTTTTCTAATTGTAATTGTCACATCTCAAAATAGAGAAGAACCAATAATTACTTATAATGAAGGACAGCAAATTACGTATCTACTCCAATGGTTCTTATATCTGAAGACTCGAGTAACGGTATTAAATACAGTATAGTCCATACTTTTCAGTCTTGGCTTGTCTTGAAGCTTTTCTAGCATGTAAGAAATATTGCATTTTGTTTAAGGCTATTAAATATATATTGTTAGAATACCAATAGTGTAGAAAATGTAAAGAGGCCTTTACGGTTTTTTTTAAATGCTTTATGGGATCATTAAACGCTCTGGAGGGATCTCTCTAGGAAAATAAGCAAAAATCTTAAACATCCATTATTCTGACACTATTTAATTTTTTTATTTTATATAATACTCGTATTTAGCATTAGTTCATTGTTTTACTTCGTATTTATATTGTTTCTTTACTTATTACTTTATTTAAATGATCATTAAAAAATTAAATTGATATTGACATGTAAGCAATTTTATATACAATAATAGATAAAAAGAAAGGAAAATTATCCATGCAAGTCAAGTTCAGTATCAGACGAGCCTGATCCAGTAATAAAACAAACCCGTAAAATGTATTTCATTCAACCCGGCAAGAACAATTTTAACTATCTCTTGTAAATAGTTAAAGATATAAGAAAGTCCACACAATAACCATGCTCACTACCCAATCTGTATTGTCTTGTTATACGGACAGTATGAAAAATAATTATAGGTATCTGCATCATTGTGGAATAAAATATTTTGTCAGGTGGACCCATAAAGAACGTGTAGCCTGACACGTTGGGTTAGTTCCGGACTGTTAAAAATATGAGCTGACAATCTTCTACAATATTATGAAGTCTTACATTATTTTTCTGTCGGAGAAGGATGTAAGACTCATATTTTTGTATGTACTTATTTTTTTACTTAACACTACCAATCTGAGTGTATATGTAATGATTTTTTTGCTTTTCTGTAGTTTTTATTCAGAAAAAGCTTTATTTTCAAAGCATGTGTTGCATTTCACTCTCTTTTACACGAGCTGGAATCCTATAAAAAAGTAATTTCTTTAAGCATTCCACATGATGTGAATTAATGTTAGGCTGAAGACGACACATAACATCACATAGGGAGGGTCCTGTGAACGATAGAAAGAGACGAATTTTCCCAGATGAGACACGGCGTCCTGCTCCGAACACGGCCCCGGAGGAAGGGAAATTAGCATGCGTGTCGGACGGTGCGGGGTAATTAACATGAATTATATCCCGCTCTTAAATCCATTGCAACCGAGGCGAGCATCACGTTCGGCCATTCTACCTACCTATGCCCCATTAACTCGGCTCCACTAACTCCAGCCGGTTCGCGTCTGCTCTGTGTAACTTTGGTACGCAGATTAAATTTGCTTCGAAATAGTTAACTGTTTTCATTTACTGAGCAGGGTTAAGTCTCGTTCTAACTGTTGTTGAAAATAAGTTTATTTCAACGGTTTAACTAACTAGTTTGTTAAAAATATGAGTATGAGACTTTTATACGTGGCTTTCCATGGTTTCTTCATGGGCATGAGATTTTATTACAAAAAACACTTGCATTGAAATTTATTTCTTATATAAAAAACAATATACAGGATAACTCTTTGCAAGAGAAGGATGTTATAAGTAGAATTAAGAAAGTAATTTCAAAATGATTTAGTCACATTAAGAAAATTAGACGTGAAAGACTTAGACGAAATATATATGTATCTAAAATGAATCAAGAATGATGAAAAAGTAGACAAAGAAAACAGTGGAAGAAAATGTCTGAAGAAATTTTAATTGACAAAAAGGTAAGAAGTATAAGAAACAAGAAAGCATGTACGACAACGTTTGTTTATTTATAAACAATGTATCTAATACCAATAATACCAACAATAATAGAAAAAAGTAGTATAAAAATAAATTTAAAACAAAAAAAATAAGAATACTAAAGAAACAGGTGTATACATGTATATCAAACTATATGTCACCAACACAATCAATAGCCGTTCAAATACGGACAGCCAGCACTGCACCAAACCAGGCGTCACTCTTGATATCAGCATGAAAAGGGAATACAGATGCTAACAAACAAAAATCAAAATGTGTATACCACAAGCACAATCGAAAGTAAAAATTATCCATGTCACAAGACTTACATCGTTTTCAAGCAGGTTGAACAAAAATTAAAAAAAAACACACAAAAGACCAATCATTGAACAAAGTACAAAAGACGGAATCAGACGGAAACTGAAATACGGCATGAAGGAATGTAACCATATTCAAAACTAAAAAAAATGTAAGGAATTAAAATTAAGAATAATAATCCACATGTAAATTTTTGCAGCAACTGGAAATCTCCAGATAAATAAATAGTACATTTTAAAAATTTCGAAAATCAAATTGTTTCCATCTTATAATATTAAAATAACGACAATCGGTCTTCTTGCTTGTATAGAAATCGGTCTTCTTGCTTGTAACATTGTATGGAAATAAAGATTTCCATACAATGTTAAACTTTTTTACGAGAAAATAACGCCACATAAATGTTTAAATAAACATTTAATAATATTAAGGTAGCTTTAAAAAAATATCAACGATTGGAATCGCTAATCCAAAATCACCGTTTAACTCATTAACTTGTCTCGCATTATCGGTAAGTTATTTAACTTCGTTATTGTTTAAGTTTTGATGAATTTTATCCAGAAGGTTTGTTTGTAAATTTTATTTCCACCAAGAGGCTTATTTTATATCGCCTTAAAGTTTTCCACTGTAATTTATGCAAAGTTTTCCTGGCAGAGATAAAAGTAAAGACATAAATTAGTATGCAATTAAGGGGAACTTGCTTTGGAATTGTCACCCGTCATGTACAGGGTGTCACTTGAACGAACATCGTGAGAAGGGCTCCAAAACTACTGTGCGTTTATGCAAAACGTTCGCACTTTCGATTTTATCATGATAAAATTTTATAACAAAACTATGAATAACTTTGTCTGCTGACAACTGAAAAAAATAAAAGATTTTCATTGTTTTTTTATAAAAACTTTTGAATTTGATTCGTTATGTAAGTATAGTAGTTGATTCGTTATGAAAGAGTAAAAAGTAAGTACTTTTAAGGTAAGGTATTTTACAATACAAAATAGCGATTGGAGTTCAGTTTTTTAAATATGGGCAAAATATAACTTTACCATAGAATAAAAACAGTCAATATGAAGATAAAAGTCTTGCATGTTCATATGTTAGAGGTGAGAAACTCTAAACTTTTATTTAAAATAAATATGCAAGTAACATATTTGTGTTAATATACAAACCAATCCAAACTAAATACTTATTAATATTGGATAATTATTTAGAAAGTAACGCAAATAATACGATCAGATGAAATGCGAAATTTTTGTATTCAAAATGTATTAAATTATATTAAATGATTCTTGTATATATTCGATACTGGACATATGCAACTTTATAAGCCAACATCAATTCGCTACAAACTTTAAAAAAATAAATGGTTTTGAAACAATGTCTTTTTTATTCATACATCTTGATCATTGAACTATATTTTTTTATTAAAATTTTATATTTAGATATTGTGAATTCGCTCAACTTTTCTTGATAACAAATTTATGGAACAAAACTTTAAAAAATATTTAAACCTTAATCCAACTCAACTAATATGAATAAACAGGAGATTTGCAAAAATATTATTTTATTTTCCAGATACAGAAAGTAGAGGTTAAAAACAAAAACAAGATAATAAAATAGCCAAAAACCTGTATTGCTTTAGTTTTTATCATAATCACACATTGTTTAGTATGGTATTTACTCGTATATGATATTTTCTTTTATGTAAGTCTTTTTATTGACCTGCCTCCCCGAGTAGGTTAAGTGTCGTTGTTTCGTATCATTGTTTCGTAAAATACGAGTCCAATACTTTATATTTTTATTTCGACAACTTAGTGTCAATAGATTAATTTAATTAACTTTATGTCGCATACCACATTCATATGGCATTAAAATATTAATTAAAAGCTTTACCGAATTTTATTTTAACGTGATATATCTAACATTGTTTGTAATTTGTTTTATCAAACACTGTTTATTCCACTTTTGGTTCCACTTTATTGTTCCACATTTTATTCTACCAACACTGTTTATTCCACTTTATTCCAGTGTTTGAAAAAACAAATTACAATGTCTTTAAACCACAATGTTAGCCTTAACTATAAATAATATATCCTATATTAGTTTATAAAAACGGAATGTTAAAATTATCGTTTACTGTGCTCCAAACACTCAAAATCCATTTGACAATACTCCTCATACTCTAACGCAATGCACGAGTTAAAAATCAAGGGGTGTCAACGGCTTACGGCTTGTGTGTAAAACATTTGGTGATAATTAGACGATCTTGCTTTGAGGCACTCCATTCGCATCCCATATCCTCCATTTTGAACGGCAAGATTGAGGCAATTATCTCGCAAGGGTAATGCTCTAAGTTCCACATTTCCACACTCTGCGTACCGTGCGTCTACGCTTCAACGCCATACGACAAGTTAGTTACTTAAAATACTGCAGCTACTATGGTTATTAAACAACTTACAAGTTAAATTTAAAGTATGTATCAAAAGTTTGTGATTTTTTAAAGAATCTTTCATTATTTAATGATAAGACAAATACTGAGACCTAATTGAAAGAAAGCTTATCTACTTTACGAGAGTTTCAGGTTTGATTTTCGAAGTTATCCTAAAAAAGGTACTATGTGTATTTAACAACTAACAAAATAAATTTAAATTATGATCTACAGTTTACTGTGGCCTAATTGAAAGAAAACTTATGTTCTGTCCGCGAGTTTCAGGTTTGATTTCCGAAGTTATTCTACAAAATGTACTAGTTTATGTTTTATATTAAAATAAACTTTAAACGTCTTTTTGATAAGATATTAATATTATAAGTATATACACTGTTTTTTCACTTAGAGTGTATATTCAAATTATTGTCAGACGGATCAGTTTCGATATTACTATCATATTCAAATGACTATCCTAGATCAATACAAATATATATTGCAAATAGGTTTCCTTTGAAGATGGTTGTAATATCGAAACTGATCAGAAAATTATTTCAATATATCGTCTAAGTGAAAAAAACGGTATTTTTTTGATAAGAGTTTCCAACACGAATTTCCACGATGTTTCTGCCGAAAATTTGAAATAATTTCCCAATTTATGGTATATTAACATTGCTGTCCGACGAGTTTTAATATTACTATCATTATCAAATTACTATACTGGTATAATTTATTAATGTCCTTTGAAAATGGCAGTACTATCGAAACTGGTCGAACAATAATTACAATATACTGTCAAAATGGAAAAAACACTGTTTGAATAATATTTTATGGAGTAAAATCGCTTATTATCTTACTTAGAAAACGACAATATGAAGAAATACTCATTTATCTAAGGACCTCCAAGTATCTACATAAAGACAGCTCAGTTTCAACTTGATTGTTTTTGTAGAAGAAGAAAAAAACAAATATCTGATGCCCGAGAAGGTAAAAACAACGGGCTGTAATATTTCAAAACTTGAATGCGGTTTGATTAAATCTTAAAAGTCAAACAGTTTACGGCTAGAATATTTTCAAAACGAGAACATCGTTTCGCTCTTTGTTTTTTTACGTTTTCTGGTATTGGATAATCCTTTTTTTTCAGTGAAAATTGTATTGCATAAGCCGCGAGTAAATCGAAAGACTCTTGGAGCTTCATAAAAGAAAAAGTTTTGTGAAGTTTCAGACCAATGTTTCATCTAAAATATGAATCTCAGCAAAAACGACAGAAAAATGATTTGTAGAATTTTATTTGGTAATCGTTTAACCGTTCTGTTTGGTCATTGTCGAATTGACCACCTTCTTGGTCTAGTAAGTAGGACATTTGATTTTTATATTGGGGTTTTGGGTTCGATTCCCGATGATATCTGAAAAACGCTAAACGTTTGCAAGTGTTGTTGTCTATTCACATGTCGTAAAATTTTCAAAACTTGCTATGACAAATTGTGAGTTCCATGCCTATTCCAGTGATTCCGTGCCTTCTGATCACGCTCTTCAATATATTCATAGTTGAGTCGGACATGTTGAGGAGAACCAAAGGAACAAAAAATAATCTTGGGTTCCTACTCATCTGCACATACTACATGGACAGACAGTTCACTGTGCAAGTGAAATCTTGATGATGAAATGCTGGAACAACTTTTATGTTTACCTTAAGAACATGAACATACAAAATCTAATAGCAGAACTACTCGTATTAAATTATTGTCTATCCCAGTTTCTAACAAATACTTTCATCCCCCATACTATGGTTGAATTTAAATTATATAAATGATTTAGCCTCGAAAATAGGAAATTAAAAAAAAAATTATTTGAACTCCTTCAAATAAGAATACTCAAATAGGAAAAATAATATGAATATGATAAGAGTACCAACGACCCCGTGGCTATGTTGGTACTCTTGCAGGATCGATTCCATTTTCAGTTTGACATTTTTTAGGATCCAGTCTCATTTTCCCTTATGGCTTATGTAACAACTTTCTGGTTGGCTGGAAGACATTTCCCCATGGTAAAAAACTTACCAGGTTCTGCTGTATGCAACGATAGTGTAATTCAAAAAAGTAAACTGTTATAATTTATCTCATTTATACCATTTAAGGTAAGAGTTCGATTCCTAACGCTATCAAATATTCCTGTTTAAGAGTTTATCGGTGAGGCGTTTGTTACATTTTACCGCGTACGTAATACAATCATAATACGATAATACCTACTACATATCTTCCCTAATGGTTCTTAACTCTAAGACTTGATAATGGGGCTGAACTTGAGAATGGGACAATGTTGTATTCCAAATACGCTCTTTGACATATTCACATCACTTACATGGACGTATTGAGGATTTCTTTAAAAATTAATTAATAAAACAGTGCATAAAAACGGAAGTGAAATAAAGTTTGTATTGCTTTAAAAAAGAACAATTTAACTGAGTATTTTCATAAATAATATTGAATAAAATCAAGAACATGATGGAATTAATAATAAAAAATAACAATACAATAAATCTAAAAAAACTCTCTTGCTTTCAGTTATTTTTAATTTATTTATTTGATTCACTTGCACTCAAAAAACTATTTGCGGGTTAATTTATAACGGCAAACTTTTCCAACCAACCAGATGAGAGGGACTCACGACTACTAGGTGAGACGTTGTAAGATCTACGAGTATACAGAAAATATTGTTAAAAACAAACAAATTAAATGACGAAAATGTATAAAAATATATAACGTTTTAAAATGTCTTCAATTACTGGGAATATGGTTGAAGACAAAACATGGAAGACGAAAATAGGATAGGAAAAAGAAGAAAAAATACGTTAAGTTATTGAAGAGATAAAATGGTTTTTAAGTCACTGTTTGAAGTTTACCAAAATCGTTTATTTGTTCTTAAAATCCTGCTATTTTCAAAATCATAGTTTTTCAAAATTGTCAATGAAGGGAGATAGCCGTCATAAAAAGGCTTTTATACAAGCTTGGCTATTAGATCCTTCGGCTAACTAGGCTATTAGAACACAAACAGGACCGGCAAGCGGGAGAGTCTGATTAAAATTGTTTTCAAAAGATTAAATTTTAGGAACGGTTGTGGAAAATCGTCGGTTTGAAATCCACGCCAAACTTTTTCCGTCAGAAAGTAAAGATTTATTTCGGTTCGATTTATTCTTACAGTAAAATATTCTTTAATGAAATATGGAAAAACCAAAACTTTATTCCTCACCTACTCTTACTATATTATTACTATATTCCTCTTTAGACTATAGACAATATTTGGTATAAATTATTGTGTTAGTGAAACGTAATTTAGTTTAGTAAACTCACTTCAAAAAGACATGGTGATGCTGAAATACAAATTGTTCGTTTCTTTTATTCGTATGGTATCACTCAACATATCCAAATTAAGAATGCAGACATGTTGAAGAGCAGGACTGGGAAACAATACTGTCATTGGCCCCCTGTAACAGAGCCTTCGGGTTCAGAACCACTGAAATAGGCAAGTAACTCACCGTTCATCATCTTACTTGGTAGAAATACTATCGCAAGTGGGCAGGCAATATCACTCGCACACGTCTAGCGCATGCGGACAGGCAATATCACTCGCACACGTCTAGCGCATGCGGACAGGCAATATCACTCGCACACGTCTAGCGCATGCGGACAGGCAATATCACTCGCACACGCCTAGCGCATGCGGACAGGCAATATCACTCGCACACGTCTAGCGCATGCGGACAGGCAATATCACTCGCACACGCCTAGCGCGTGTGAGTATAGTTAATACAAAATGAACTTTTTTTTTAACCAGACTGACATTTTTGTTTGTTTTGTATCGAGAATCGAACTCAAATCTGCCGGATGGAAGACTAGCGTCATATCAACTAGACCACGGAGGTCGTCATATATAACATACATATAGTCATATATTTAAAAAGGTTAGTATTTTACTTTTATATTTCACTAGGTATTGAACAAAATATGTACTTTCCTTTTTATCTTGCTACACACACTCGATGTCTAGGACCGACTTCACGATGCGCTTTCCTGAGCACTGGTACGCCAATCAGATACATTTTCAAACGCATCGCGTCACCCTTCATGTCCTCCCACCTGATTCGTGGCACCCTCGGGGATGTCTTCAAATTGGTACTACCTTGAAGATATATTTAGATGTCCTGGATTCATAGATTCTCAACATTTGTCTTGCCCAAGTTATTATTCTCTTAATTATCATGGAGACTAAATTAAGTTGCTAGTAGATTTCCTTTTGTTCCATGTTACTGTTTATGCAAATGCTCACTTTTGTCCTTACTATTACTCCACGTAGGATCCCAATACTTAGATCAATTTTTTTAAATCTTTTGCTTTTCAGATTTTTTTAATATACGTGTAATCTGGCAAT
This sequence comes from Odontocerum albicorne, assembly GCA_949825065.1. Classification (NCBI taxonomy): domain Eukaryota; kingdom Metazoa; phylum Arthropoda; class Insecta; order Trichoptera; family Odontoceridae; genus Odontocerum; species Odontocerum albicorne. Next base: position 39,782,095 of record OX463841.1, read on the forward strand.
CATAAAAAATAGAGTACTCCGATTTTTTAACTTGACCCAAGCAAAATGTTTTTTTATTACTATCCACGATGCAACATTTACAATACAAATATTTTTATTGAAAAGTGACCTGTTAAGTACAAATACAGGGTGTTTTTTAAAAGGGGAAAGGATTTAACATTCCTAGATTTCTCGGTGGGGGCGCCAGTGGTCAAGCTGTCATTGCCATTTTTACTCAGTAACGTTTGACAATTAATCATGAATGGATAACACCGCAACAACGCTACGATATTATTGTGGCACGCTTCGAAAATCAGCGTTCAATTGTCCAAACTCAAAGAGCACTTCTAAATGTTTTTGGATTACATAATCGACCATCTGAGACAGCGATTCGTCATATAGTGAATAAATTTCGAACTCAATACACTCTGATGGATATTGTTCCTTTTTTACCGACAAAGAAGGGTGCTTACAAAAGAAGCTATTGCGTCCGCTGAAGACAGTATTGAAGAAGATCCAAATTTGTCTATTCACCGCCGTGCACAACAAGCTGGCCTCTGTCCGTCTACTGTTTGGACGATTTTACGGAAACTTGGTCTAAAAGCCTACAAGATTCAGTTAGTTCAAGAATTGAAGCCAAGAGATTTTCGTTCTCGCCGAGAATTTGGTCTATGGGCCGAAAATCAACTGCAAGATGATCCGCTGTTTTACCAGAAAATTTCCTTCAGTGATGAAGCTAATTTTTGGATCAACGGATATGTTAATAAACAGAATTGCCGCATTTGGAGCGAGGAAAATCCCCATGAGCTTATCAAACAGCCATTACACCACAAAAATGTGTAAAAAAATTTATCCACATTTTTGTGGATAAAAAATTTTATCCACAAAAATGTACTATTTGGTATGCTTTATGGGCTGATGGAATCATTGGTTCTTATTTATTTAAAAATGAAGCCGGCCAGAACATTACAGTCAATGGCAATCGCTATAGAGCCATGATTACTGACTTTTTCATTCCCCAATTGAATGACATGGATGTGGAGGAAATGTGGTTTCAGCAGGATGGCGCTACATCCTACACAGCAGCCGTCATAATCGATTTACTGAAAGAAATTTTTGGTGATAACATAATTTCGCGAAATGGACCTGTTAATTGGCCACCAAGATCCTACGATTTATCGCCCTTAGATTATTTCCTTTGGAGATACGTAAAGTCGCTAGTCTATGCAAATAAACCGGATTCGATTGAGGTATTAAAAGACAACATAAGACGAGTTATTGGCGATAGATATACGGCCCCAAATGCTTGAAAACGTTGTCCAAAATTTGACTGATCGGTTAAGGTGCGTATGTTAATTGTCATTAAACAACCTATCAATTGAATTCAAATACACGGCTATTTAAATAATTTATATGTGTTTTATTTCAAAAACAAATCCTTTAACACCCAAAGAACACCATATATGATATATGACAATAAAAAATACTGATTACTTGTTGGCATGAGGAACCATTTCACTGAACAAGACCTGTGGCAAATTGAAACATTTTAAAAGGCTATCAGATTTAAAGAGTTGAATATCTTGGTCACCAAAATGAGGCACAATAATGTTGCATAAAAAAACACAAGCCAACCCTGGAATCATTGAAAGAATTAACAGTGAAAACGAAAACTCGAAATGACGAAAACTTACACAAATTAAATTTTAAGTATCGTTTTATGGTTGTCTTCTAAGAAGTACAGGAGGGTTAGTTCTGAAGTAATCCCGGATAAAAGGGAGCCGCCCTGAAGTGGAGCCAGCTGGGGGTGGAAAGGAATCAGGATTTGTATGGTCCTTTACGCGGGGTGGATTTGGGGTGGTGTTCTATGGATTCCCGTCTAATAAAAAGGCTTTCATGGACTGAAATGGGAATTTTTATGCAAAGTACCTCATACATGCTTTATTACTTTGGATGCTTGGAAAATTTTATACACCAAATCCCTGTCTGGATACTTGGTATTGGTAACGCGAATTGCTCGCTTCATTGTATACATAAGCAATCTAAAACGTTTTTTTTTTACTTAGAAACTTGACAGTTTGATCCATTATTTTTTATTCAGAAAATTTCAATTTCAGATTTTTACTTGTTGGCATAAAGGAGATATTTATAAAATTAGTAAGCAAACATATTAAAGATAATCAGCCAAAGGGTAATGAATTTCAAACTTGTTACAAGTTTTAATTTACTCTTCGTGCAAAGCCGGCTTGACAACCGCTCTCCAGCTAGCATGGATCTGCCTCCTTTCAGTTGTCAAAACCAAAACTTTGTATTTACAACATCGTCAAGCCATTGACTTCTGCAGTGCTTTAGCAGTATATTTTTCTTTAAGAACCCCATCCAAAGTCTACTTTGAAACATAATTTACTTTTCACATTATATATGTGTTCAATCCAACACAATCTTCATAAATCAATCAAAGGTTTCGACTGGAAATTTGTAAAACTCCATATTAGAATATTCAATAAAAAACTACTTTGTTATTCTACTATTTAATGAGGTAAAAACACGTTTAACGAGGATTAATGTAATTAATGGAATAACAAAGTAATTTATCATTAAATATTCCATCTTCTTGATTTACGTCCAGTCATTATATTTGATTGTCTATCCATGGCTTTATCCTACTCAGTTCCGGCTGGGCATGCTCGGGTATAACTCCTTGAGCGTAAGAAGAGATGTGGGTATCCTGGTATACGTTGTCAAACTCGTTCGAGGAGTTGTGAGCTGTCCAGCATTACTACAAAGATTAGCGTTAAATGTTCCTAACAATTACACTAGACTGCGCCGGCAAGAACTGTTCTCAATAACATACGCAAGAACGGGTCTTCCAGCCGCTATGCCTGTTGGAAGGGCCGTAACTCTTCTGAACGGGACTGCTTCGGATATTGACATATTTCATATCACATTACCAAAAGCAAAAGTAAATTTTCTTCTTAGATTGAGCGCGTTAGAAGGCACTCATCAACATACCTAAATGACTGTGAATATATGTGTGTAATATGTTTGTGTGTATTTACTCGTTTGTATGCATATGCATTATTTTTTATTTTATATAATTTTTTAACTTATTTTTTTCCCCTCTATGTAATTTTTCTTCTTTTTTGATGTTTTTTATTTTCAAAGTAATTGGGCTAAGCCTGTTTTGAAAAAATAAATAAATAAAATTGTTTCAAGTTTCAAAGTTGACATTGATGATTAAATTGTGAATAATCGAGCCACTGTTGTTAAATATGTGGCTTCCCTGACTATAGTGTAAAAAATATTGAAATCAAAATTTCTATTAAAGCACAATTATTTGAAAGGTTTTTCGTAGAGTTTACTTTACGTGATCTTTATGGTACAAGTATATGTGTATTTTTATTTTATTTCAAAACTTTTATTTTTTCAAATTAAATATGTTTCTCTAAGACTCCCATTTAAAAATTGCGTTTACTTGTATATTTACGAATCTATGAATAATAAAGAAGATAAAATAATGGTTCGCAAGTTGAACAAAAATAACTTTTACCCATAGTAAAATAAGTTGGCATGTAATCTGTTCTAGAGAGCCGTTTCAAATATTATCCCCATCTTATATTATTTTCCTCCTCGTCCAGAATATCCTGAGATAAAGGAATTTAGGTATGCTAATCCCCAAATCAATTATAAAATGTAATCTTCCTACAAACTTTGCGATAGCGGGGAATAATTGGAAATAAAATCGTTTTAGTAAACTAAACAGTTCAGTATTTATTTTATGTGTATTAGTTTGTTATATTTATATCGGATACAACGTAACAAAAATGTCGTACATTCGTTCGCTATGTATTTGAGTTGTTTTAGAATACGAATGAAGTCACCTTAACCACGTTTGGAACATATTCAACACTGTGGATCAATTGATTTAGAATACGAATTATGTCATATAAAACACGTTTGGAACATATTCAACATTGTGGATCGATTGGTTTGGAATATGAATTTGGTCACATAAAGCACGTTTGGAACATATTCTATATTGTCGATCGATTGATTTAGAATACAAGTTATGTCACATATAAAAGGTTTGGAACGTATTCAACACTGTGGATTAATTTATAATACGAATTACGAATTGTCTCATCAAGTACGATTGGAACGTATTTAAAACTGTGGATCGATTGATTCGGAATACGAATTATGTCACATAAAGCAGGTTTGGAACATTTTTAACACATTTTTTGAGAATAATGAACTTAAAACATTGAGTTAAGTGATTATGCAAACTTAAGTTTGTATTCGTTAATTTATTATATTATGTACATAGTACTTCTAGCAGGCTTATTGCTATACTTTTTTTTTCAATTAACTAGTTTGTCTTGGTTATGTAAAGTTGTTTAATAAATGACAATTCCTTCAAAAAAAAATTTTTTTTAATTCAATAAATAAGTAAATAATGATTTTATCCATCATCACCGTCACGTCTCTATTAGGGTAGACAAAGACAACAGACCACTACTTCATTCCATCTTGGTATATATATATATATATATATATATATATATATATATATATATATATATATATATATATATATATATATATATATATATATATATATATATATATATATATATATATATATATATATATATATATATATATATATATATATATATATATATATATATATATATATATATATATATATATATATATATATATATATATATATATATATATATATATATATATATATATATATATATATATATATATATATTAGGTCCTTACATATGAAATTGGCGTTTTGCCGTACTGGCAACTTTGATCTCAAATATCTTCTCTTTGGTTAGGAATTCCAAATTCAAATTTATACAGCTATTTACTCAAGTATTTGTGTTTCGAAAATTATAATTCATTTGTTTTTTCCTCAATTGTTTTTTTTCTTTGCGTCACTCAGTTTACAAAATGGAAAACTTGAAATATCGCGTTATTTACGAGTACGAGTTCCACCGTGGCACCAATGCTGCAGAAACGGCTCGAAGGATTAATGATGTGTATGGCGACGGTGCCGCAAAAGAAAACACAGTGCGTTTTTGGTTCCAACGTTTTCGTTCTGGAAATTTCGACCTGCAGAACAAGCCCCGTGGACGGCCGGAGACCAAAGTTGATAATGAAGAATTGAAGGCTATTGTGGAAGCGGATCCATCGCAAACCACGTCCGAGTTAGCTGCAGGCTGCGGTGTTAGTGATAAAACTGTTTTAATCCCCTTGAAGCAAATTGGGAAGGTGAAAAAGCTTGAAAGGTGGGTACCTCACGAATTGAGTGAAGCAAATCAACAAACGCGCGTTGACTGCTGCGTTGCATTACTCAACCGGCACAATAATGAAGGGATTTTGAATCGAATCATTACCTGTGATGAAAAGTGGATCCTGTATGATAATCGGAAGCGCTCATCGCAATGGCTGAACCCTGCCGAACCAGCCAAACCATGCCCCAAGCGAAAATTGACTCCAAAAAAGTTACTTGTGAGCGTTTGGGGGACTAGTGCTGGTGTCGTTCACTACAGCTTTCTTAAATCTGGCCAGACGATTACGGCAGATGTCTATTGTCAGCAACTGCAAACCATGATGGAAAAGCTAGCTGCTAAACAACCGAGGCTGGTTAATCGCTCTAGGCCACTGCTGCTTCTTGATAACGCTAGACCACACACTGCACAACAGACGGCTACCAAATTAGAAGAGCTTCAATTGGAATGTCTAAGACATCCACCGTACTCTCCGGACCTTGCCCCAACAGATTACTATTTTTTTCGAAATTTGGATAACTTCTTGCAAGGGAAAAAATTCAACTCCGATGGGGCAGTCCAAACCGACTTCAAAGATTTTATTGATTCCCGTCCGAATGGTTTTTTTAGTAAAGGGATCGATGAACTACCTATAAGATGGCCAAAGTGCATAGATAGCAATGGTACATACTTTGATTAAATAAATATATTATATTAAAAAAAAATCAACTTTATGTTCCTCCCAAACAAAACGCCAATTTCATATGTAAGGACCTAATATTGGGTCCTTACATGTGAAATTGGCGTTTTGTTTGGGAGGAACATAAAGTTGATTTTTTTTTAATATAATATATTTATTTAATCAAAGTATGTACCATTGCTATCTATGCACTTTGGCCATCTCATAGGTAGTTCATCGATCCCTTTACTAAAAAACCATTCGGACGGGAATCAATAAAATCTTTGAAGTCGGTTTGGACTGCCCCATCGGAGTTGAATTTTTTCCCTTGCAAGAAGTTATCCAAATTTCGAAAAAAATAGTAATCTGTTGGGGCAAGGTCCGGAGAGTACGGTGGATGTCTTAGACATTCCAATTGAAGCTCTTCTAATTTGGTAGCCGTCTGTTGTGCAGTGTGTGGTCTAGCGTTATCATGAAGCAGCAGTGGCCTAGAGCAATTAACCAGCCTCGGTTGTTTAGCAGCTAGCTTTTCCATCATGGTTTGCAGTTGCTGACAATAGACATCTGCCGTAATCGTCTGGCCAGATTTAAGAAAGCTGTAGTGAACGACACCAGCACTAGTCCACCAAACGCTCACAAGTAACTTTTTTGGAGTCAATTTTCGCTTGGGGCATGGTTTGGCTGGTTCGGCAGGGTTCAGCCATTGCGATGAGCGCTTCCGATTATCATACAGGATCCACTTTTCATCACAGGTAATGATTCGATTCAAAATCCCTTCATTATTGTGCCGGTTGAGTAATGCAACGCAGCAGTCAACGCGCGTTTGTTGATTTGCTTCACTCAATTCGTGAGGTACCCACCTTTCAAGCTTTTTCACCTTCCCAATTTGCTTCAAGTGGATTAAAACAGTTTTATCACTAACACCGCAGCCTGCAGCTAACTCGGACGTGGTTTGCGATGGATCCGCTTCCACAATAGCCTTCAATTCTTCATTATCAACTTTGGTCTCCGGCCGTCCACGGGGCTTGTTCTGCAGGTCGAAATTTCCAGAACGAAAACGTTGGAACCAAAAACGCACTGTGTTTTCTTTTGCGGCACCGTCGCCATACACATCATTAATCCTTCGAGCCGTTTCTGCAGCACTGGTGCCACGGTGGAACTCGTACTCGTAAATAACGCGATATTTCAAGTTTTCCATTTTGTAAACTGAGTGACGCAAAGAATAAAAACAATTCAGGAAAAAACAAATGAATTATAATTTTCGAAACACAAATACTTGAGTAAATAGCTGTATAAATTTGAATTTGAAATTCCTAACCAAAGAGAAGATATTTGAGATCAAAGTTGCCAGTACGGCAAAACGCCGGTTTCGTATGTGGGGACCTAATATATATATATATATTTTTCGCTTTTGCCACTTCCTCGTGAATACGCTCCTGTTATATACATTTTTCACGCTTTCTCATTAATCAATTTTGTCGGTTTACGTTTTTCTGAATCTACTACTCATATAGATTTTTTTTACAAATCTTTCAAAATTCCTTCTACGTGGCCTAACCGTTTCAAGGCTTTTTTCTTCATCTGAAGTACTGTATCATCTTTCAATCTGCTTTCTTTCTTAATGTCCATTTTTCTTAGTCTGTCATTATTTTTTTCCGCACATTCCATGCCATATTCTCATTTTATCCTTAATGTATCATTTTTTACCATGTCCAAATCTTATTTTTTATTTAATTGAGGTGAATGTTCAAAAAGAGAACTGGTTCGTTTTTCTAAGAAGTTCGTGAAATGAAGAAGAAAGTTCCATGAATATTATGAGAATACGAAATAGGAAAACGAATAGAGCCAACAGCATTCAAGAATTTCAAAGATCTTTAAGTATATTTCCATAATCGAAGAAAACCAAAACTTAAGTAAGGTGACTTTTTCTTACTTAAATAAGTAGAATATATTACTTAGATGTTTCTTAAAAAGACTCTGAGATATTACCTTTTCCAAGTATACCCACTAGTAAAGGATTTTTTATATAAACATTTTATAAGCGAGTAATATTTTTCTTAAACTTTCTGGCATTGTGAATTTCCTGCAAAAATGGCACAATTGTATTTATTCATCAACATCACCTTGCACCTTCTTCCGCGGCCTAGTTTATAAGATACAGATCTACTACCCGGAGGTTTGAGGTTCTATTTCCTATAGTACCCAAAAAAATAAAAGAAAAAAAAATGTGGGCAATTCGTTTCCTCTTAAAATGTGTTTATGCTAGAAATATAATAGTATAAATGTCATATGGTTCGGACATGTGGAGAAAATGAATAACGATAGAATGACTAAAAAAGGTGTGCGTGAAAGAAGTAGATAGAGTTTAACGTGGCCGGATCAAAAGAATCAGATTTTAAAAAAAGGTAAACTGAAAAGTGTAAATTATATAACATTATGCATGATGAAATTAATTGATGTTGAAGAGGTGAGATATATGGGTTTGGATAGAATATTACGGAGATTTGTTCTCTCAATCGATCCCGTAAGGGACACGGCATAATATGATTTTATTTAAATATGATGTCCAATTTTCTCACATCCTAGACACCATACTCTGACAGCAAGTGTTACAACGAGTATCTATCTTATTGGGATCCTAATTATGCTCATTAAATAAGTTTTTGGGCCTTTGATATACATTATTTAAAAGACTTTCATTTTTATTACTTTCAAACTTGTTCTTTTTTTTTAATTCAAATTATTTTAAATTTTATGAATTTGAGCTCTAAAATTTAATTCAGTTTTATTTCCCCCTTTATTTGATTACGCGCAATAACAGTTTTCGAGTCTCGATTCGAAGGGCAAAACGACATTTTTATAGAAAAATTGCCTTAGATATTTATCGGCAATTTTTCCTTCAATAGATAAAATGTACTAGATTTTATATACAGCAATGCATAGTATTTGAAAAATCTGTGAACAGATTACTACCTGCTAGATGACCTCCGTGGCCTAGTTGGTAAGACAAGACGCTTGTCTTCTAACTGTCTAATCCGTTCTAATCGTTGGTACCGAATCTCCAAATAACTTTCCAGTCTTGTTCTCACTTAACACCTCTTGAACATATTTCTGGTAACTGGAAATAAATTTGCATTTAACAATAATCCGGCGAGGTCAACGAATACATCGAAAAAGTAATATAATATAATGGCCAGTTACTATTTGCAGGTGCTCTTACAAAACCCTCTGGGTTTAACAAACAAGCTCTATTGTGATTACTAAACTAGCAAAGTACAAATTCTGCGTAATCGTTTTATTGTGATTATTTATTTGTTCATTCATCAACGGGACAATATACCTTACAAAACATTTAAATGTATAAAGAGTGTTTCATTAATTATAAAAGATAAATATTCCAATATTAAAAAAAAAGAATTTGAAACATTTATATTAAAACCAAAGAAACATTTATATTAAAACAAAAGAAACATTTATATTAAAACAAAAGAAACATTTATATTAAAACCATTATCTTAATACTTGTCTAAACATCATAGACAACATCAACTGATTCTAATGGTCTAGTTCAGGCCTGGACAAATGGCGGCCCGAGGGCCGGCCCGCCGTGAAGTTTTATTCGGCCCGCGGAGTCAAAAATATGTTTTTTTTAAATTTCCTGCTTTGTTAATAAACCGAAATGTCAAGAAAAATTTATAAATAATAGTGGGGCACCAATTTCTAAGTTTGACCCTGATAATGTGTATTTATTTAATTTTGCATTAATACAATTTTTTACTTGCAAAATGTATGGGGGGGAGGGTCGTAGCAGGATTTACCACATCAGTGAACACGAACCACAGGTATGCCATTTCCCTTCCTAATAAAAAAAAACTATTTAATTTTGCGCTTTTTTATTGTGGCCCGCGGCCAATGTGGGCCGATAACCAAAAGATTTGCCCACCCCTGCTAGTTGTACAAACTAAAAATAAATCATTGGTATCCTGTTTTTTATGTCTTATTTGCAGACATATTTCCATCTGAAATTATTTGGTATCCCCTTTAACCTGTTTTTTTGTAAATATAAAACAGAGGTGATATTTTCTACCGAAACATTATTATACAAGATATACACGGTCTGTCCACGTAGCAAATGCATTGTTTTAAAAACATTAAAATCATTTCAGACATTCGGAAATAGAAAATGCGTCTTCTGTTTTTATAAATACTATATGTTACTATTGCGTGTAAAGGGAATAGATTATTAGTAATTAATATTTTGTGCTTATTTAGTAAATATTATATTTTTAAATTTATAATAAAATACTCCTAGTTCACAGACACCTTTTTGTCATAATAAAAAAGTAAGACAAAGGTTGTAAATAGTCAGATAATAACTTGAGGGTCAACAGATATGAGCGACAATGCAACGACAATTTTCCATATAAAAATATTAGCAAGAAAAGGTGATATATTTTATTTACACGTAACCACTAGCGCCATCTGTAGATTAATAAATTAGTTAACTTGCGACAGTCAAGACTCTGCTCACCGATTTCTTTGATTCCAAAGGAAATGCTAGAAGGTCAAATGGTGAACGCCGATGTGTAATTTTGAATCATCTATAACCTAAATTAGTTATGAAAGGAAAGCGTTTAGACACAATTTCAGACATTTGGAAGGCTTCGACCGTGCTTCAGAAAATTTTACAACCCCTTCCAGTATTGTATTGTCTCACAAGGAGTGTATTTTGAATAAAAGGTAATGTAAACTAAAAATATAATAAACAGTGTCTTGTAATTCATTTCCCGTCAGTCACCTTTCGAATTGGACAAATAGTGTATATTATATTTATCATGATTTTAATCGATATTGTCTTAGAAATCTTTATGGTAATATTTTTTAAACCATTTTATGTAATCCTTTTTTTTCTTGTAAGGCGTGCCTTATTTTTTTAGAGATCTGTCTGCAGATTTCTTCGGCATAAATTAATAAGAAGTAAAAATGAAATAAATTAATTTATAAATATATTTATTTGAAATTTAAATCAATAAGTCTAACGGACCATTATACAATAGATCAATTTCAGACAGGAATACTCTATTTATTTCACACTTTTATACAAACACATCTGACGGGTTATATACAATCAACCAGCTTTTGTTATATAAACAGTTATAATTGATCCATGACCATGTTTCAAGAGTAGTGTAATTGCTTTTCTGACAATGAAATCAAATATTTGAAAAGAAACGACAAATTATATGGAGAATAGGAATAATAATGAAAATTGTAAATGAATTTGGAAAACGAATATTTGAAAATAGAAACTATTTTTGAGTGATTTCTAAATTATGAATACGGATACATTTTATGAAAAAAGAGGTTTTAAAATTAGTACTCGTTCGGCATATCAAGTGGTGTTAGACCAAGTTTGAGGCAGAATTTAAAATTCTTTTAGATTTTTCTCGCATATTAAAGTAGCTAAGTAAACAACCAAATCAGAAGAAAATAAAATAATATACACAGAGCAAGATTGATATTTTCATCATAAATAAACATTGAATCTAAAATATTTATTAATTATCTAAAGTGTATATTTCATTTGCAATAAATTTTCTTAAAGAACGCCTTTTTTAGTTTATCAAAATCAAATTTTGCGTCGTAGCATTTAAAACTCATTTCATCATTGTAAAGGTTTCGAATATTTGGGCATTTTATTATGTATTACATTTTCATTGTATGCAGTATAACCTGGCAGGTTCATTGCCATGTGGCAATCGCTTCCAGCCAACCAAAAAGATATAAAATCGTAAGGGAAAATACCTTTTTTTAAACAAGATTGGACACCAGTGGATATTGAAACCACAACCTCCATGCTGTAAGACAATAAGGAAACGCAACGGCGCGTTATGAAGACTTGTGTGTAGTACTTTTATTTATGAAAAAAATCATCATGCAATGTATAATTTAGTAGCTTCCTATTATACCACATATAAATACACTATCATTTGTTATCGAATCACCATGAAATGTATAATTTAGTAGCTTCCTATTATACCACATATAAATACACTATCATTTGCTATCGATCATCATGAAATGTATAATTTAGTAGCTTCCTATTTTACCACATATAAATACACTATCATTTGTTATCGATCATCATGAAATGTATAATTTAGTAGCTTCCTATTTTACCACATTTAAATACACTATCATTTGTTATCGATCATCATGAAATGTATAATTTAGTAGCTTCATATTATACTACATATAAATACACTATCATTTGTTATCGAATCATCATGAAATGTATAATTTAGTAGCTTCCTATTATACCACATATAAATACACTATCATTTGTTATCGAATCATCATTTAATGTATAATTTAGTAGCTTCCTATTAAACACATATAAATTTACTATCATTTGTTATCGAATTATCAAAAGTTTTGTAATATATTTTTATTTAATATATATACTAACAAATTAAATATTTAGTTATCGTTCCACAAAAATCTATTAAATAACCATCGAAACAAATTAAACGTTACAACGGATTCTAATAACAGTCATAATAAATTATAGCATCTTTATTAAATATACATAGATTACACTCAACATAACTTAAAACTGAAATGAACATTTTAATCGGGCCTTATGAAGGAAACGCTTAAAATACAATATCGCTTTCCATGAGCGGGCTACAGCGGTGCGTGTAGAATTTTTAACGGGAAAATGGTAAATCATTCCAGCAAAAAAAGTACAGGAATAATAATTTCCTATTGTTAAACTATTGCTAAATTATATGTCAATCTCTCGAATTATAAATACAATATAACAAAATTGTGTTAGGCACGTACGTACCTTCGAAAAGTTGCTGAGATTGTCAGGGTCTCAAAGTATAAACCGCCTTTTTTAGGCAAACCGAGCAATTTTGATCTCATTTTCTATGTGATTAATCCTATAGCATAAAAAATACTTCATTGAAGTTTTAAATATAGCAAAATAACGCTATTCACGCGGTGTTCATTCACGCGAATTCACTTTAACGTGATTTATTCCGTTTGAAATTTTAAATTAATGATGGTGGCATATATTAAATAATGTTTTGATAGAATTTGGGTGTAAACTGTAAGAACGACCACAGTTACAATAAAATATTCATTCAGTAAGAACGATTTTGAATAAATAAAGTAAATGGTAAGCTCTATATACTCGTATTTGGATTTGACTAAATAAATCGTTGAACTCACATCAAAATGTGTCTATATTAGTAATTCGTAATAATTGGTATAGACTGATTTAAAAAATAATAAGACTTTTTGAAATAATTAAGAATAGAACACTTTGAAATATTTAAAAGTTTAAGTATTGTACAAAGCATTCAATGGTTTCATAAACGAACTGTTTTCCTTGAACCGATTAACCGCGTTAACGGAAGAATAACTGTATTCAAGAACCTTCTTTAGAAGACACTTATGAGCCATTCGATTGACTCAGATAACTAAACAGTTACGTCAAAATTCATTGATTGGAAAAACTAATAACAAAAGGTTTATTAAATAATATACTTTATAAGTAAATGTTTTAATATTTATTATGTGCATCGTCGTGCGGTCAACGCCCTAGACTTCATAGCAGAAGGTCGCTAGTTCAAGATTTACAATGCGCTACTTACTCCCCTTGAATAGTGCTAATGAGTTGCGTCTCCTACGACATTCATAGCTTATTAAGAAAGACCCTATTCTTCCAATAAAATTTGGCAATTTAAAAATAAAAATATTTTAACATTTCTATAAATCTCAATAAAATTTTCAGATGATAAAAATTCACAAAGATTATTGTAAAATCGCATTTTTATTTGACATTGTCGTTTTTTGTTTTAAAAAGAATAAAAATAAATGTTACCGAAATCGTAGTTAGCTTAATACCCTCGTCTAAGAAAAAACAACAAGAATATTTTTAAAGTTGTAAAAATACGTAGCAAGTTGCAATATTTCAGTTGCTCAACAGTAAAGAATTATAAAATTGTACCAAGAAAGAAAAAAAAACAAATGACGAATCTTTTTCCTTCACAAAACTCTCGCATATAAATCGTATCATTTTGGCAGGATCACAATATTTGATAGAGTTAGAATGTTTCGAGTTTTCGAAATTTACTTTACAAAACGGGATAAGTTATTTACCTAACCAAAAACTGTCGTCGTTTAGCAAGGAACCATTTCAAATTTCAATGAATACCGATTCATTCCAACGAAAATCCATTTCCTGAGAAACAAAACGAACTGCCCTTTACTTCCGACTTTAGTTCCGGCCGGGTCAGCCTCCGATGGGTGGGTGGCTTGTAGTTCCGGGATGATGAGAAGGGGATAAAGGGGGAGAGCTTCTCTCAGGGGGGGGGGAGCGAAAATGGCTTGCTTCATTTTCATATCCGTCAGTTAAGTGTTTTTTTAATTGAATTTAAAACCGAGTGTTGAATAAAATTGTTGATTTTTTTATCACGTTTTTGATGCTTTGGGGATTTTGGTCGGTTTCTCGAAAAAAAAAAATTTAATAGAATTTAACTCATTTAAAAAAAATAAAAAGCATTTGTGGTTATTTATTAGTCATAAAACATAAGTATCAGTAAATTTGTTTTAATAAAACATAATATTTTTTTAATAATTGAAGTTAAAATTAATAAATAAACATAAATAAATCACTTAAATAATATTTAAAAATAATTATTCATATTTTTCTACAAAATACATTAATCTCCCCGACACGTGTGTTTTTTCAATCAATCACGAGGATCTCTTCAAGAAGAATGAAGATAGTTTCGAGATAGGAGATAGAAACATGTGTCGCGGGGAATAATTTAATTAGTGGAATAACAAAGTTATTGGTCATTTGACATTCTATTATGGAGATCCGCAAATAAAAAGTCAAAACCTTTGAGAAATTACAACAATTTTAAATACAAAATTTTACGACTTCGTGTTTTTTTCTTTGTTAATACTCTTTAAGGGAGTATTCTCATTTCACGGGCCGAGCAATCGACGATTTTTAAGTTTTTTTTTCAGTAAACGAATTATTTTTTTAAATTTTTATTTTTTTAGACATATTTATTTATCTTTTAAGAACTTTTTCATAAAATTTCATAATAATAAAAATATATATTGTATTTTTATAGAGTATTAAGCCGGAAGTTAGGCCGCCCGTACATGGAGGGGGTCCATTATGCACGTAATTGTGGCTGTTGTACTGAAAAATAAAAGAATAAATATTTTTTACCCAGAAAGCACGTGGCTATGGCCGGTACTAGAATAATTATAAAATAATAATTCGAAAAAAATGGTGGCTTTTTTTTTGTCTTTAGAGGAGGGAAAAATCGAAAAAATTAATCGATCGAAACAATTCTAGTACCAGCTAAAGAGAGAGGTATAATAAAGAGAATAAGTACTTATTCATTAAAATCAGTTAGTTAGTTTTGGAGTTATTACGGGGAATAGTTTAAAAAAAGTGATTTTTCAGGAAACGCGTTTAAAGTTTCAAGTGCGATTTTTACACGAATTAAAGTAAATATTTTCAACTTACTGTTAATCAGCAATTCCAGGACCATATAAACTTGTTTAAAATCTCCTCTTTACACGGCAAACTAAATACCAATTAATTATTGCAAGAAATCCTATTGAACGAGAATTCTTGGAAAATAATGCTACTGCCATAACAATAGACGACCTGACAGCTGTGAAGCTCAGGTCATTTTTCGACCGGCACGCGCTCAACTATTAACTCTTCGAACTTTTTGAATTTTCAAGATTTTTAACATTTCTTACGGGAAATTATTCAGAAAGGATTACAGAAAAATAAAATTAAGAAGAAAAAATCTATTTTTGGAAAATTCTAAATGAGAATACCGTCTTAAATATAAGTATTTGTAAGAACCTGCTTTCGATTGAGAATCCCTGCACAAGAGATTTACAATACACATGATACGTTAAATATTCTCCGTGTAAATGTGAAATATAAAAATTGTTATACATTTTCGGTTTTCTATTTCACACAACATTCAAACCATAAATAACATTCGAAATGGGGTCACCAAAAATTTACCTCCGAAGCAAAGCGCAGTTCGACATTAAGTTCTCGTTATATATTCTGCGGAATTTAAGTTATGGCGATATTCACCGTCGACTGGGCAATATATACCCCAGGTACATAATGCCAAAACCGAGCTGAAAATATTATATCTTTTTCGGTTATAAAATTGCAACATTAACATAAAGCGAAAGTGAGATGTACTCAGCCTGTTTCATAGAATCCATTGAGTGGACTAGTGATTAATGTCCCGGGCCAACCTTACCAACAACCTATCATATTTTATTTACAACACAAAAGGGTTACCATATTTCCATTATAGGGAAATAGTGTGAGAAAGAGAGAGATGAATGAAACATTTCGGACACAGATATACGTTTTAACTGATTTTGAAAATAAAAAAAAAATAACCCTGTTACTACCAGCATCATTCTTAAACTACGCGGAAATTCTTCAATAATTTTTAAATTTCATTATTCATCTTATAATTTTCCCATCAACTTCGAAACAAATTTAAGTAAGAAAAATATTTTCCATGAAAGTAATTTGTTTACTTAAATACATTATTATACGGTGAATCATATGGCGGATTTGTTGCCAAGTAGCAATCACTTCCTACCCACCGTAGAGTTTTATTCGTTCTTTTTGTTGAAAAATTCGGAAGATTTACATCATTGAAACTCATATGTAATCTACCTACGAGTTTCAATGATATTAATCTTTTATATAAGAAAAAATAAATGCTCAAATATTTAGTCCAAAAATTTAAATACATACATAAGTAAAGAGTCTTTCAAATTGAGCGGTTTTTTATCCTAGGATAAAACACAGATGGCGTCGATAACTTGCCTGAGTCTTGTGACATTTGAGAAGTGTAATGTGTGATATTTCTAAAAATGGAGTTGTATACAATACAACAACGCGTTTAAATTGTTGAATTATTTTATGTATTGTAATTTCCGGAAACGGTGATGTTAATTGGCCACCAAGATCATGTTATCTGACACCGTTGGACTATTTTCTCTAGGGTTACGTGAAAAGCCAGGTCTGTAAGAATGACCCCCAATCAATTCCTAAGCTGAAGGACAAAATTATTCGCGTTATTGGTGAGTTAGACAAAAGAGTGGACATCTGTGGAGCTGCAAGAGGTGGATATTCGACGGATATTGTTTTTTATGTTTAAATGTCATGCATTATGCTTCAATGACCAAAAAAATATTTATGAAATCAAAGCAAATTGTGTTTTAAACATGAATAAAAAAAATAGAACTAAAAAAATCGCTCAATTTGAAAGACCCTTCATGAAAGAAAATAAATAGCCTTAATATGAAAAGAATAATAAAATTACCAAAAGACTTGTATTGTAGAAATTATTACAACTGTTGAATCATAGACATTAAAATATTCATGTATGTATTAAACTTGTCATTAAATTGTAGAAATTATTACGAATGTTGAATCATAAATATTAAAATATTCATTCCTGTAGTAAACAATTACGATATAATTTTTTTTTCTTGAAGTATTTTTATTCCAATTCTCGAACATACATTTTTAGACAAATTTTTCCTTTTTCATTTTTTTATTTTGTAAATTAAAGAATGTCATTGTATCGCAAATAATCTTAAGTAAAAATATGTGGAATAATGTGAATGTACAGTATAAATAAAATTAGTGTTAAATTATTCAGGAAAGAGACATACCCCTCTTTGGAGTGTTGATCAATTCAACCTATTCTTAGTATCTGCGAGAAAAATAAATTTTTATTTCTAAGATGATCACAATCGTTTGTATACCACCCATCGCATCACACATTCACTTTTACAGTTTATTTAACTAGATATACCATCCATCGCATCACACATCCTCTTTTATGGCTCATTCAATCCGATATACCATCAATCGCATCACACATCATCTTTTACGGTTCATTCAACCCGACATACTATCAATCACATTATACATCATCTTTTACGGTTCATTCAACCCGAAATACCATCAATCGCATCACATATCATCTTTTACGGTTCATTCAACCCGACATACTATCAATCACATTATACATCATCTTTTACGGTTGATTCAACCCGATATACCATCAATCGCATCACACAACATATTTTACGGTTCATTCAACCTGAAATACCATCAATCGCATTACACATCATCTTTTACGGTTCATTCAACCCGATATACTATCAATCGCATCATACATTATCTTTTACGGTTAATTCAACCCGATATACCATCAATCGCATCACACAACATCTTTTACGGTTCATTCAACCCGAAATACCATCAATCGCATCACAAATCATCTTCTACAATTCATTCGACTTGACTTTGAAAAACTTTCCCATATAATCCGTACCCTAATCTATATTCCCATATAATCCGTACCCTAATCCATATTCCCATATAATCCGTACCCTAATCCATATTCCCATATAATCCGTACCCTAATCCATATTCCCATATAATCCGTACCCTAATCCATATTCCCATATAATCCGTACCCTAATCCATATTGCCATATAATCCGTACCCTAATCCATAGTTTTCTTGAGGTTAATCTTTTATTTTGATTTTCATTACTTTTTCCAAATATTGTTTTCATACGCTAAGTTAATAATTATGAAATAAAGTATGATTGATTGGAAGAAATTTATTTAAAGCAATAAATCTGCCAGAAAGTTTTTAATAATTATTAATTATAAAATTTGTTACTAAGGAATGAAACCACTTTATAGGACTTTCTTAGTTTAATTCACAAAATGGTGAGCGTGTATTTATAATATCCATGTACTCTTTAATTCGCCTTTTCATTCCAACATGTTCTCTAGATGCTGTATTATGTATACTAAAACAAAAAAAAATAATTCCATCACAATTCTTATCATATTTCCATTATTAAATACAAGTTTCTACCATGGCTTCCATGTTGCACTATCTGCTACGTATCGAATCTATCGTCTTCCTAATTTTCATAATAATATCGTTCGTCTACCTGGCTTGTGTTGTATAACTAAAGACACCGACATTGTTAAAACTATGGCTGTAGATAGACCATGTGACAGATAATGGAGTTGAACAGTAGGAAAATAAAAGAAATTAACGGGACGGTAAACCAAAGAAAATAATTTGTTCATCATAAATACGAGTTACACCACTAATTCAGTAAATGTTTTCCCTTTCTCAGACAACTATATAAATTTCCAAGGCAAATGACGTATAATTAATATGTTTAAAAATGATATCGAACCTTCAAAAAATCTAAAAATATATGTTGGTTAGTGCCAGAGTGAAAAATAATTCATTCCACAAGAGGGTTTAAAAGCGAAGGTTGTTTTAAAATAAAATACATAAAAGGAACAGAGTTTAAAATGGCCGTTCTCAATTTGAATATTCACTCGTATTTTTTGGAGGCAAAATTTCATTTTAAGCAAAAGTGGGGCTTTTGAAAAAAAATGGATATAAATTAATTTCACCTGCCTTTTGTAGCGAACAGAGAAATAAGAAAATTATTTTTATTTTTCTACAAAACAGAAAATTACCCTTTCTTGGTACAATTTCAATTGGGAAATTATTGGGTCCCTTGTCAAATTACAGGAACTCTTTTTTATGAGTTTCAGAATTAATTAAAAAATTTATTATCCTATTTGAATTTCTTTAAAACGTTATTTTATCATAAAAATATTATATTTTAAATAAGCTCATACAAAATTTAAAAAAATCCACTGATTTAAAATGTAACTTGAAATAAGCATATAATTTTCAGCAACAATCCACTAGAACTTCTTAAATGACCGATAATGATAACATTTAATTTTTTTTTTAATATATTGGTCTTAGATTATATTCGCCAAAATGAATTAAGTAAAAAAAAAAACAAAATAAAAACTCAAATAGTCTTGATGGTGGGCTCAAGTGGCGAACAAACCAGAAGTAGCCTAAGAAGGAAATTTTGAAGTAGGTTATAAGGAGTCCGCATATGCCGCAATCGCTACGCCTACTTAATTCACAAATATTATAAGTATTTAGTCAGGAGTAGATCACGTTACATATATGATAGTCAACAACTGTCCCATTCAAGCATTAACTGAAAGGATCCAGAATTATCACAGGATTACACAAGAAGCGTTTAACTAGCTGAAACATCTCGAAAGGCCAATTTGAGTATTGAAACCATGCAAGGAACTAAAAATAAAGTTTTTTAAGTCTTCTCCAAGACTGAAATATCTGCTTTGAAGTTTAAAAACTCTTATCTAACATACGAGACAAAATTATGTAATATTTCAAGCATCAATTGTAGATCAAATGTATAATTTTGATAATTATTAAGCAGTAACTAATAAATATTATTATGGGGGCATCCACTGGAACGCTGAAAGCTAAGATAACTGGCAAGTGGCTGCGGCAAAACCAAAGCTATGTTTTAGAGCCGAATATCTCATCACATGGTAAACACCGAATGAAAGTTATTACCTGAGTTTAACGAAAGCTCTGAGTTAAACAAAAACTTTTTTTTATATAAGTTATATCAATAAACCGTTTTCGTATTTAAATTTTACTGTATATATTTTATGGCTATGTTATGGCGTAAAATATCTGCAGTATTCTTCCTGAAATCAGAAGTTATTCCATGTTATCTTGTTTATTTAATACTTTGGTATTTCCAATTTTCTTTTTTATTTAAAACTTGTGTTAACTCTTCACATTCTATAAATGTATACGGAAGAGTTCAGGCTGTATATTAATTAAACACAGAATTTAATAAGCGTTCTATTGGACTTTCCTGTTATCAATGGTATATCCAATTTTCTTTTTTATTTAAAACTTGTGTTAGCTCTTCACATTCTATAAATGTATACGGAAGAGTTCAGGCTGTATATTAAGTAAACACAGAATTTAATAAGCGTTCTATTGGACTATCCTGTTATCAATGGTATTTCTGAATTTCTTTTTTATTCGAAACTTGTGTTAGCTCTTCACATTCTATAAATGTATGCGGAAGAGAGCAGGCTGTATATTAATTAAACACAGAATTTAATAAGCATTCTATTGGACTTTCCTGTTATCAATGCTTAAAAGGTATTAACAAGAAATAGTGACAAACTCCAATAAGGATTAATTCTTATTTTTTATCACATGAAACCATACGATAAGCTATTTTACTTACTGAAAATCGATTATTAAAATAATCTTGGTTTTATATTGTATAAAAAAAATTCTACTAAAATTCTTCTAGCAAACTAAACGAATTATTTTCCAACAAAAATTTCAATTGAATTGAATCAGTGCTTATGTATGTTATACCTACGTTAGTAATAAATGCTTGAATTGTCTCGCTGGTTATTTCGCATATTAACGACCGTCTATCGAAATGGTGGTTTAATAGGAAGCAGAACTTATTGCTCGCGCACCCCGCCGCATTCTTCCTTTTCACAAATTGAATTCCACCCAAGCACCACGCATTGTCGACTGCTTTCGTATTTAGTGGTGCCAACAACATATTATTAAACACCAACAGCGACAAAATATTGTACCATTTCAGTTTCAAAATGCTTCAACATGCTATTTAATTGGTAACGAATTGATATACGTCTGTTAATTTCTGCCGTTATGCTTTAAACAACATTTGTACACCCCTAATGTAAGTGATATTAAAAAAAATGTTTACGATTTACTAGAACAAGGAATGAAAATGGATTTTCAGATTCGAATACCAATATTAATTACATCACAAAATAGCTTTTTATAATATATTTTTCAAACAAAATTCGACAATTTTGTTTGAGTACTATTACATGGCCTATTAAGTGAGATATGAGTATTCACGTTATACTCCAGAATCAAATCCAGAATTAAATTTCTAAATTGCATTTATAGTTCCGTAATATTTCTATCCAGAATTAAATTTCTGAATTGTATTGATAGTTCTGTAATCGTTCTATCAGGGAGAAGATTGTAGCTTTTGCGGATAACACGGTTCTTCTGTTGGGGGCAGAAAATAGGATGATTTGTTTTCAAAGGCGATCAAAGTATTGTGTCTAGTTAAAAAAAAATATTGAGGTCAAATGTATTGACTCTAAATCACAAAAACTTAGTACATCACATTTAGCATATCTAGCAAAACTCTAATACCTACAAATAAACACATATAACTGCACACTTGTTCCCATTCAGCTGGTTGTAGTTGTATTTCTTTTGAAAGGGTTGATATTATAAAAATCTTGAAGTGTTTGTTGGTCAGTTTCTTCACTGGGAGGTCCAAGCATAAAATCAGAAAACAGAAATGTGCTCAGTAAAAATATGATTAAAGGAATATATTTCGCTTAATGTAAGTCAGCACTTTCCCTACGGTATATCGGTTTGGGGGGGTCTCACCTTAACACTTAGCACATAGTTCAGGTTTCCCAAAAATTAATACAAAAAATAATTAATTAACTTCATTCCCGGTATACCACAGTGGAACTTTTTAGGGAGTATCGGGTCCTTAATGTTGCCAGCTTACACTTCGAATCCATAATATGGCGCAATCATTAAGAAAAAATAAAATACAAACTAAGTAAATACACATGACACGCATAGTAACTGATCAAATGTTCATCATTCCTAGAGTTAAAACATCTTTTACCCAAAGTCAATATACCAATTTAACTCCCATGGCATACGAGTAAAATGGGGTGTTTTGCGAGTCGAATTTGAGTGATTGGGCTTGCAAGAAGGATGACTTGTAGCAAAGGTTTATGTGAACTCTTGAATGGGATGTGTTTTTGGTGATTGTGTGCGAGGTATTGTGGAATGGGATTTTTTATTTGTCTGGAAATACGAGTATAAAGTATGTGAAATTTGACCCGCGTGATACAATACATGCGTATTATTGAGTCTCACTGTTTATCAAGTTGATGCGAGTTTGCGACGGGGTATTGTGTAATTAACAATCGAAAAAAAACATTCACTTATTTTTCCATGTTATGTATCTCAGTGAGATACAGGCAAAAACCTGGTTAATTGGGGATACGACAAATGAAAGGCAATACACCCAGATCAATATATATTGCGTGTCTACTTTAAATTACCTGTTATTTATTTTTTCATAAATTAAATAAAATATTTATAAAATTTCATAATTGACCAACTTTGAAAACTGTAAAAAAAACATCACTTTGTACCAGAGTATCTATATATTTGTTTGTTTTGAAAAGTATGGAATATATATTTTCAATTTCAAAAACTTCATTTTCGAATTACTAATTTTTATTTCTGAGCTAAGATTTTTATGAATTGAAAACAAGCATCTTCTACTATATATCCAATTGTACTGAGGCTCTCACGGATGGATTTTATTTTCGACATGTTGGCTACATTTCCGTGTAGCCTGACCCTTCCCCTCCGCAACGAGACCGGTTCGAGGTCAGTACGTTGAGAAGTGTCGACGCGACAACACGTTTCGTGAAAAATGTCAATCCAATCTCCCGCCAAGTGCGAAATACGCGGCGTCATCCGTTATCTCGTTTGGAAGGGAAAACCTCCGGTTGAGGTTTATAATGATGTGAAAACTGCATATGGTGATAAAGCTATGAATCGTACGAGTGTGTACAAGTGGTGTCGTGAGTTTAAAAACGGTCACGTCACACCTCTTCACCCTCCGCCAAAAAGTTCAAAACACAATTTCAGCCAAGAAAATCATGGCATCCGTGTTTTGGGACTGTCAAGGCATAATTTTAATTGAATATATGCCTCAAAGGGAGACCATCAACTCTGCAAGATACTGTGAGACCCTAAAAAAATTGCGGAGGGCGATTCAGAACAAGAGGAGAGGCATGCTGACAAAGTGAGTCTGCCTGCTGCATGACAATGCCAGACCACACACGGCAAACGCGACGAAGGAACTGCTCGCCTCGTTTAAATGGGATGTCCTGAACCATCCCGCGCATTCCCCTGACCTAGCACCTTCAGATTACTATCTCTTTCCCTCCCTGAAGCTGCACATGGGTGGAAAAAGGTTTTCAACCGACGAGGAGGTAAAGGAGGAGGTGGAGAAGTGGACGGAGGGTTTGGCGGGAAACTACTTCGAGGAAGGCATCAAAAAGTTGATACCCCGCTTCACCACCTGCATTGAGAGGAATGGCGACTATGTCGAAAAATAGCTTACATATGTACTACGGTAACCACGTATTTTTTTTGTTTAAATAAAAAAATTGTAACCTACAAAAATTCAGTACACTTACTTTCTGGATATGCCTCGTATTTTGTTCATTTTGCTATAGAAATGGAAGTTCTTTGAAATAAACTTCATTATTTTACGAGCCATACATTTTCAACTTAATTTAATTTTATAAAATTACATCTCTTCTCTTGTAAATTTAACAGCCTTTATCCTGTCTTCACATATCTGAGGAAACATTAATTTGTAAATCTTATAATAAACTCCGAATGCCACAATTATTTTGATGAGGGCAATAAAGTGGTTAAGCGAATATCACTCGACGTCATAACTTTCTAACAAAACTTTCATTACGCATATATTGTATATACCATACGTGGGCAAATGCGGCTCCGAGAGCCGCATGCGACTCTTCGTTGGGTTTAGTGCGGCTCCCAATGTCTCTTATAAAAATATAGATACTTTCTTTCCCCATTATACTTGTATTTTCGCAATTTTCCTTTCTAAATGTTGTAAGTGACAAGATGCGCACGTATGAATGCAACTGTCAAAGACGCAAGTATTGTTGTATATGTGTGTGCTATGATTTCAATGTGTAGGATGCGCGAGCATCTCCTGCCTCTTTATGTGCGCTAACCACGCAAACCATATTCTGCGCTATTTTTTATATTTTCTTACATGTATATTTTTTATATTTTATATAGCAATTCAGATTTGTGTCGAGTTATGTAAAAAATTTTAATTTGTGTATTTAATACTACGTGAGAACGTGACTATGTGACTAAGTGGCTCTTTATATACTCGCATATGAAAATTCAGAATGTGACTCTCGTTGACCTCATGTATGCCCACCCCTGGTATATACGTTTAAATTCATATCCATACGTCCAAAACTCACTAATATCTTAATAAAACTCACTAATATCTGAATATAAACACATTTTAAATACTTCAGAATAAAATTGTGCGATTTTAAAATACTACTATTACACAAAATCTCCCATTTTCAAATCATAAAGATAAGTGAGATTAGAAAACTCAAAGGTGATTTTTAAATTAATTTAATATAGAACCAACGTATTTCTAGGTAACGTACAACTATACTATATCTATTCTACAAAATATAATTCAATTTGGCTCTTATATAAGAGATGTTGACAAATTTAATTTAGGGTAATATTATATATTTCCAAAACTTGTGACAACGATTTAATTAAATAAATGATAATTCGGGTGACAAAGGTTAATTTTGTGAAATATTAAAACAACCTCCAAAATCAGTCCTTTGAGAAAAGTGTGATTGATTAAATTTAACCGGAAGCTCTTGGTAAAAAATATTTAAATTCATTCGTTGAATTTAATAACATAAATTTCAATAAAAATAATATGTTACACTTAAGTTTTTATCAAAAACAAAAAAATTGGTTTCCAAATTAAATCTGAAAATATTTATTATTAAATTATATTAAGTATCGACTTTGAAGTCTTTATTAAAAATATCCCTTTAAACCAGAATTTATAAATTTGTATAAATCATGCATTTAAAACACCTGATATAAATTTTCCTGAAAATTACTTTTACTATTTTGACGACCTTTGTGGGCTAGTTGATAAGACGCCCGTCTTCGAACCCGTTTAGACTTCATCCTCATTTCAAATTGGCCATTTATTCTACGCATTAAGGATGGGAAAGGACAAACGTTCCTAAAACTATGCGATATGATCACGTTGCAGTTGAAAGTGGATTTGAACAAGGGTAACCCGGTTTAAATTTCTCGAGGTATTTTTATTATGGTCTTGAATGTATACGGAATCTCAGAATGTATTTTGCAGTAACGGGAACATTTTACTGACCGCATAGAAAGAACGCCCAGCTAACATAAAATATTTGACAATAACTTAGTGAGAATTGAGTACCCCGAGGAGCTGGTAAGAATTCATCTTCTCATCCGTAGGCTGCTGTTTTGATTCCCGTACGAACTCAGTAGTTTTATTAAAAAACAGATTTTACATCAAGCCTCTTTCTAGTTGGTTGGAAAATATTACCGACTAACAATAAACCCACTAGATTGTACTATTTACAACAAAATATACAACAACTTATATTCATTAATCTAAATACAACAAATTTTATGAAATATGAATTTGCAGATCAATTTCAAAAAAAAATATTTGACGAAATAAACAGAAATATACTTAGAAAATATAAGATATCATAAATTCACTTTCCATGTTCCAATTTACTTGGGGTCGGCTCTCCTCGTACAATATCGCCGGATCGCTCTGTTATGCGAAAACTAACATATTTGTTTGTCAGGGCATTCCTCGATGCTTTTCAAATTTTTATCACCTGGTTACTTGCACTTATGGTTTTCCTTCTTAACACAGAGCAGTTGATATTTTCAATGTTGACTTTACAATACAGTCATCGGATATTTGTATTACGGGACCAGATCATCTCAAAATTATCTCATTTAGATTTTTATTTTAAAAAGACCTATAACATATATTCTATAAATGACGAAAAAAATCTATTTGATTTTTTTTTCTTTCAGACCATCAAAATTTAATTGAATTGTTTTTATTTAGCCTGAATCGTACAATTAACAAAAATTAAATGTTGAAAAAAATTGAGGCACATGGTCGCGTGCTAACTCACTGAACTCCCGTGCGGAAGATCGTCAGATCAAACCTCGAGCTGTACTACTTTCGAATTATATAGGTATTTTTTTCCGCCTAGTATTCGGGGATATAAGGATACCAATGACTTCAATCATACGTATTTAAAAAAAAATCTCACTAACACATTTAGCCTTTGATTAAAAACAATCAATTTTCCTTCTTAATAATACTCGTGCAGACAAATATACCATCACGCCATTTCCTTGTTGGAGTCGCAACAGAGAATAGACTTTTAAACTTTCCAATCCCTGCATTGTTTTCCTTCCTCCACTCCCATACATGTTACCATACAGTATTCATTTTTGAAAATGTCTTTCACTTGGTCCAACCATAATTTCCTCGGTCCTCATTTAACATGACTCCCACTCACGCTTGCATTGTTATTTTGAATCAATCTTTCGTCCAAACTAACTAAACGTGCTGTTTTTTATCCTAGTTTAAGCTTGCATTCATTCTTATTAACTACATTATTGTAATATATCGGCACACCGCATATTTCTCTCAACTGTGTTCAAACTTCCAATATATAGATACTATCACGTTATTCCCTGTTAAGGTAATCAGAGAAGACAGATCACCAGACTTTCATATCTCAATACATCCTTAACCTCTTCTACATCCATACACTTTTTTATGCCACTTCTACGATTTCTGTGAGCCTACGTTTTCTTATTTCAGAATATATATACTTGATCTAGCCATACTTTACATGGTATTCCTCTCACACGCCTTCTACTCACATTTGTATTATACCTATATATGTTTTGTCAGTATTTCTTCATTCATTCGTTGCTTAAAACCATCTCAGCGTGCTCTTCTTCATCTTCTTAATACATTGGCCTTAAATTCACATTCATCTTAATAACTTAATTACGTATTCTGTCATACAGTGTCACTCCACGTATTCTTCTCAATGCACGTATTTCTACAGCATTTGTTTGGTTTCTCTTAGCCTTTTTCCTCCAAATTAAACTTCAGGTAGTGTATAAATAGAGTATTTAAAAACAGGTTAACATAAATGAATGGTGGGATTAAAAAAAGATTTCCAAAGTAATTAGGATAGGGATGTGAAACTTTTGAAGAAGGAACTTTCATAGAGATAAAATAAAATATATGTTAAATTATCTGTTTACCACTCTTAAGAATGTTCCGTTCGATAGTAAAAATATTCCGTTGAGTTGGTTTTTCTTTGTCTTTTCAATACGAATAACCTCGTCATAGGATATGAGCAATCGTTCACATTGTAAGGAATACCGCAACAGCTGTGGACAGTATTGATTTAACAATTCCATCCACAATATACAGCGCCACGTCAACAGTTCTACCATTTTTTTTATTATTAGAAATTCTCGCCTAAGAAATAAATATTTGTTCATTTCCTTTCAAATTGAGGCACTGACGATATTTATTTATTTAAAATTTCTATGCAAATGTATTTGGCGAATTTATTGTTTTAAAGTCATTTCTACCAATCAATCAGTATTTTTAATATTTTTTATTTGTATTATTATATATGTTATCGAAAATATTATTCAAATAATACATTGATATTTAAATAAAGGTATTATTATTTAAAAGAATCGATATCTCATATAAAGTATGTACTCTGTGGCTAAGTTGAAAAGGCGCTTGAATTCCACTTGTGGATTTTGAATTTGATTTCCGATGGTCTCCAAATAAAAAATACAAGGGTTTGGTAACAGAGTTCGTCAGGTAACAATACACGAATGCGCCGAATACGTCTTCAAATGTTGTTATACCGACATGTGCGTTAGTATTGTCAATACATGCAATGATCAACCGCGAGTTCGATTCCTAATCCTGTGGTTTTAAACCCAAAATCTCGATAACTGAGGCCGAAGACAATATTGCATCCATACGACCCTTTCCAATTACTCCGAATTGCCAATCTGGATATGTTACAGTGTACAAAAAATAATGCACAGAATAAAGGGTCAATTTTAAAACGGAGGATAATGTCAAAACATATAATTTTAGTCTTACTGATTATAATAAAAAAACCAATACTACAATATTCATATGAATTAAATATCTAAAATATATGTTAATTATGAACAATAAACCTTTTACACCTTTACGATACAATAACTATTATTTCAAACAGTTATAAATTCATGTTTCCGGTTCGACTTCACTTTTACATTTAATCGGTATTATTATCATATAATGAAACCTAAATGTATCTAAAAGACAAGAACTCGATTGTAACTATCAATAAAGTTGTCTAAAGGTTCAATGAACTCAGTATACCAAACTTTCCAAACATTAAGCTTTTTGTTTCACTATCATTGTTCATATTTGACGGCAGTAAAAATGGATCAAGTCAATTCACATGTCTACATTAATTCGAATGTTAATCAAATAAAGGTGAAATCTACCCTTAGCTCGGCGTGAATGCCTAACGGAAGGCATCAAGATTTTATTGACACAGCCATAATGTGAACACGGGTACACGCGGAACAATTTGGTGATGAAAAACGATATTTTCCGATAAGTGTGTAAGAAATTAAAAAGCCATTAACAGCCTCGCTGGTATTTTATACTTCAGCCAATAATAACCCGTTAGTAGTAGCAGGCCATAAAAAAAATATTTTTATTTTATTTTTGGAAGTATATAGGAATTTAAATTTGAAAACAATTATTTTTTTTTAGATTTTCGAAAATAAATATTTTATTAAACTCTATGACAGAAAACATATTTTAAGATAGCATACAATATGTGGACTCTGAGAGCAAGTGAGAGACTTAGAATAGATGCATTTGAAATGTGGTGCTGGAGAAGGTTGTTACGAATTCCATGGACGGCAAAGCTGACTAAAACAAAACTAAAGCCTCCATTCTCGAATAACTGTGAATCACCAACAGATTGTCGACAATATGCCTTTGACGAGTCTTCCGATTTTTACGTACATTGCTCGTGGCCTATGAGACAGTTTGGAGAAGCTTGTGATCACTGGAAATATGGAAAGACGACACAAAACAGAAGAGTCCCAATGCGTTGACTGGCCGAGTGAGAGACGCAATAGAACTTCTTTTATCAACAGTCTTTCGTATCGCGGATTTCTGTGATGGGTAGAGAGGAGTCATCAAGATCTATCATGTAAGTCACGATGCTTAGCCATGAGCTACATGACAGGATGATGATGAGCATATAATGGTATTTCAGGTTACATGTACCGAGTCCACGAAACCTGAGTTTTAGGAGGGGAAAAAATCCGTGAACTTGTGACCAGCTTTGATAGTATTAATCCAGCTTCGATAGTATTAAAAGAGCGTTCTATCAGTATCGAAGGGTCAACGAAGGGTGAGATTCCTTGCAGAAAACTTTTAAGATATGTCGTTCATAAACCTAAATCTTGGAACAGACATACGGTAATCTCTTTCAAACAACCAGAAAAATGTAAAAAATACCTTATTTGACAGACTGAAACCCTTAAGAATAATATTGAGTACTGATACATATCCTTGACACAAATACCAACCACATACATTTTTATAATAAAGCCACCCCATCAACTCCTTGATCGTGTTTTATTTATTTAACTTCATCGTGTACATAACGGACTATTTCTAAAAATATCCCGTCAATTAAAATAACAAAAAAAAAATGTAATACTGTTTGTTTCATATAAATTTAAGACTAAAATAATGAAGAAGAAATGTTTCGCATTTAAAGTACAAAAAATAACAAGAAAGTTAGAAATATTCATATTTTTGTAGTTTTTTTAAATATATTTTATTGAATGAGAAGCAAAGGTTTTATCAAAGAAGCTGTTTCTTATATGCTCATTTTTTTAAGAAAAACACTGATTGAACAGAGAAGCAATTCCCAATTTAAGGACAATTTTGATAATTAGGACATGCGATGTTGAAAATTTCGCAATTAATAATGAAATAATAATGAAATGATAATAAAAATCATCATACCATGTCCCTGCTGAGGTAGATGGAAAGAACAGAGGCTAGATGTTGTGCGCGTGCCAGACTTTTCTATCTTGACACAAATATTTTGCCTCTTCCACAATCAAACACCTTTTCATACAGCTTCTGCAATTTTTTTTTACTTTTTATGTATCCTTCTTTCAAAATATCATTTACTTTATCCTACCATACTTTTCTCGGTCTATTAACACGCCTTCCTCTCACATTTGAACTGCATATGTATTTTCTTAGTATATTTTCATTCATTCGTTTCGCGTGCCCATCATCAAAGGTTTCTTATAAATATCTTAGAGCTCTTCTCATAAACTAAAATGACATGGATATTGTGATTAAAGCTAGATCACCTGTTTCATAGAACAATCTCTCGTATAGTCGATATGTTTGCCATAAAATCATAATTCAAAATCTACACAGTGATAATCAAGCAATTGTGATGTATAGATGCAAAGATAATACTAGTAGTACCACAGAGGAATAATACAGGGCATTTCAATATTTTGAATGTATATTTGATCTATGAGGATGCAAATACGCTTTGATATGCGCACATACAAGAACCAAAAAGAACTCTTTCTGCAACCAAACATAGTCTCATTATGTCAGAAACTTTGTTGGAACCAAATAATTTAAAACATCGAAAACTTCGAGAAAGTACTAACAGGAAATATGCAGCATGGCCATCCATGAATCAGGTGGGAGAACAGCACTAGGAATGAATAACACAGAGTCTTTGAATGTTTCTGGTCATTCAAAGTCATTGCGTTGTTCATTCCTCACATTGGCCTATCAAAGTACAGGATAAGGGTGACTGGATATGAGCGCAAATCCGGTTTTAAATCTCGATGTTATGTAACGGCGTAGATCGTTAGAATAATTGAGTTATTGAGCCAAAATATTTTTTAAAAGTTAGAAAGTGAAATTTAAAAAAAATCGGTTCTACAAGGTTATATAATACAATCTAAATACGTCTACAATTGAGAAATGTGCTCAATGAAACAAAATAATAACCAGAAAATATTTTAAGGATCAACAATCTTCTTTTTTATCATACTCACAGCTCATGTGTAAGGATCCTGTTAAGTAAAGAAATTACATTAACTATTAGATTATTGACGCCAATATTATCTTTAAAAACTATTTATTTATTTTTTTGTATCGTACTCCTCATTAGATATGTCCTAATTAGAGATGCAGATGTCTTCGGCCCAATAGTCGAACTTTCCAATTAATAAAAAGTGGAGTAAGCACGTTACTTGCAGTTTGCTATAGTAGTACTACCGCACACGTATATCGCGTGCGAGGATTGATACCACGCAAACTCTTAAACCAGACTTTTTTTGGGTATCATCAAGATTACAATCTGAAACCTCCATATGAAAGACAAACGTCTTACCAACTAGACTACGAAAGTTATCTTAAAATATGTTTGTGGTTTTAGTAAATTTTGATTGTTTTATTTTATCAGTTTTTATTCAAAAAGAAAGTAATGATTATATTGCCTGTTAAAAAAGTGTATAGTTTTTCTATATTTTTTATTTGGTCAAAAATGTACTTAATATTTCTTTACCCTTTATGTATAAAAAAAATACAAATAAACACTTCTTTATTAACGGTAGAAAATGAAAAATATAATTTTACTTGAAACGTTTCCGTGCTGAAAGAGTTTAAATGAAACTTGTATTATTTGGAGATACCAAAATATATTTTTGATTAATACCCAAACTACGAGTACATACACACACACACGTCCTTGTTTTTCGCGAAACCGAGTTACGAAAGCAATTTTATTTTCGTTAAAGTTAGCGAAGAATCCCTTTGCTACTTTCGGAGGAAAATTTCCTTTTAATGTTTATAACTTATTTCTTTCTGTCAAATTATTTTTGCGTTTGACTAAAACAAATTTGTGTGCGAATATTATTTATTGAATCTCTTTTTATATGAGAAAGAGTTAAGACTGTAAAAACCATATAAATTTTTATAATAATGCACAATAGAAAATTAATAAACCTTGGAGTTTATAAATCAATTACTTAACACTTCATTGTATACCAATCTGGCAATTTATTGTAAAATGGTAATCTCTTGAAACCAACCAGAAAAAAGTCACTGGCCGGATTTTACGAATTTTACACACACGATCGTTTCACGGTCACCGCTGAATGGTCACCGTCCAGAGTATACTGGACTTTTTTTTATTTGTGACGTAGTTTTTTTTGCGGTAGTAAAAAGTATCTGAAAAAACAACTTATTATATTCCCTCTTCAAAATGACATCAAAACCGCTCAAGTAGTGTTATAAACAAGTCCAAAAATGCGCTTAACAATAACCTTTTTTAAAAATATTCATTTCGTACGTTTGTAATAAAAAAGCAACGAAAACTTTATCCTAACACCATATATCCCAGAAATACGAAATTGATTTCAGGACGGACAACCCAACATTAATTGTTGTATATTAGATTTTTTTGCTATTTTGGTGTTCCTGTTGTACACCGAATTCCATTATATTTATGGGATATTTCTTGATTGGTTGTAATATTCAACAGTGTATATTTCGTCATTTTAACGTGATGATTTTGCTATTGCAACAATCATATTATTGTTGCGTAATATTTAATGAATTGACGATCTTACTTATTTTTGCTAAACGTTTGTTTTCTCGAGTAATATTTCAATTGGATATATATTTATCTGCATCAAAGTGTTAAATATATGGGTGTAGTGTATAGCTTTAGAAAATACTTGAAGATATTTTTTTAATGTCTTATCAAAATTTATGATTAAAAATTATATATGAATACAAAACATATAAATACCCTCCTCCACCTGTCACTATCCCGCATCGGAAGATCTACAAAGTTTTCTTCCGTTTTCTTACCAAATGGGTTTTTCAAAACATGTACAAACCCAGGGAAGTTAATAATCTAGTGGTCACTGTCACCACCTTAATACCCTTACATTCAACTTGTTTTATTTTATAATTTATGTTTAATCTTCCAATAATAGTGGGTTAAGATCTCGAGTAAGAGCGTCATTGTTGTGAATTTGCTCTCTAAACAGCGCTATATAATTTGTTATTTTATTATAATTATTCTTATGTAAACTAAGCTTGACAAATTCATTTAATACTACCTTTATTCAAATACTCGCATGTGGGAACGGTTCATACTGGGTAAAACTGTATTGCTCGTATCTGTTGCGTGCGTGCCAACTCTGTCGGTCGCCTTCTAAACATTTCGTTTAATTCCAGTCGACAATCTCGCTTTTACTCCAGTTACACTAATCTTTATCGTAAAACTCAAAGGTAAGCTTTCAAAAGATATTGTTTATTTTTCACCGCCATAATCCATAAAGGATTATTGATCACTTGTTTCTTTGAAAACTCCGAATGAAACAAACGTTTTGAAATTAAGCTATTGGATTTGATTTATTCCATGTTTTTCCCGCACTTTTTTCTAAGAAAAACGTATTTTATTTGTTGTTAAGGTATTTGCACTATTGCATTTTATTTTGAGTTATATATATATATATATATATATATATATATATATATATATATATATATATATATATATATATATATATATATATATATATATATATATATATATATATATATATATATATATATATATATATATATATATATATATATATATATATATATATATATATATATATATATATATATATCTTTATCTTTATCTTTATCTGCCCTTTTTCTACCCATTGCTGAGTGAGGGCACCCCTATGACTTAACTTTTGGACTTCACATCTGTTCACCGGTTGTCTTAGTGAAACCCGACAGATTTTGTCATATAAGGGTAGTGGCTACCTCCGTTTTCTGTCTGCCGTACAGCTTTGGAGGACACCTAGTGATTTTGTCTCAGCATGACATGCTTCGATTTTAACCATATTGGTACACTTGGTGTGGTATTAAAATGCTGGAAAGAAGGAATTATTAGTACATACATTAGTAGCCTCAGTAGTTGAGAGCATAGATATTATTTTAAAGTAGTAATTTATTTTCGAATGAATTAGCATAAAAGTTTGTGAATACGTCGGGTTCAGGTTTATATTTACTTGTTGGTCGTTTTGTTTGGTTTTAATCTTTATTGTTCTTCTGTGTCTTGATTTGATCGCTGCTGGGTAAAGGCGCCTTTCAAAGACTTCCATATCTTGCGGTCTCTCGCCTCTCTTTGCCAGGTCACGCCTGCGAATTTTACGAAGGGTCTGTCCCATCTGTTTTGAGGTCTTCTCCTCGGTCTGATTGTTTCTCGTGGTTTTGAGTATTCTTTTGACTTTTGAGTATTCTTTCCATTATGTCTGTGACCTTCGTTTGGCTTCTTATCCACGTAATTGTCTTTCTATCTCTTTTTGTTATCCCCAGCATACTTCTTTCCATGCTTCTTTGTGTAGTGACGAGGCGCTGTATTATTTTTGAGTTAAGGGTCCACGTTTCACAGCCGTATGTGAGTACCGGGAGGATGCATTGATCGAAGACTTTGCTTTTTAGACATAACGGGAGATTTTCTCTGAAAACTCTGTTATTCCTTCCAAATGCGCTCCAGCCCATTTTTATTCTTCTGTTAATTTCATTGATCATATTCCCGTCTGCTGATATTTGTTGTCCTAAATATATATAGTGGGGGACTTCTTCTAAGGCTATGTCGCCAATCTTAATTTGTCTCGTTGATGCACGTGTATATTGGTTGAACATTACTTTGGTTTTAGCTAGGTTCATTTTTAAGCCCACTCGATTGCTGGCTAAGTTAAGCTCTTGAATCATTTTCTCCAGTTCTTCTCTTGTTTCGCTTAGTAGTGTGATATCATCTGCGAATCTCAGGTTAGAGAGATATTCGCCATCGATCTTTATGCCCATACCTTCCCAGTTTAAGGTTTTAAATATTTCTTCTAGTATAGCTGTAAAGAGTTTGGGTGACATCGCGTCTCCTTGTCTTACTCCCTTTGTAATTGTTATTTCCTCCGTTTTTTCTGGAAGATGCACCACTGCTTTTGCTTCTAGGTAGATATTTTGTATTATTCTTATATAAGCCGGTTGTATTCCTTGTTTCCTGAGTGCTTCAAATATGTATTCGTGTTTTACAGAGTCGAATGCTTTTTCAAAGTCTATGAAGCACATGCTTAGGGGTCTTCGATATTCATTCGATGTTGCTATTACTTGCCTCATTGTATGTATATGGTCCATTGTACTATATCCACTTCTAAATCCAGCTTGTTCTCTTGGTTGCATATCGTCTAGCTGTTTTTGTATTCTAGTTGTTATTATTTTTGTAAATACTTTGTAAATGATTGGCATGAGACTGATGGGTCTATAGTTCTTTAAGTCGTTTTTGTCTCCTTTCTTATGAAGGATAATCACTTTTGCTGTGTTCCATTTTGTGGGAATTTTCCCGTTGTTAATGCAGTGTGTCATTATTTTTGCTAAGATGGGATATATTTCATCTCCTGCTGCCTTAAGAATTTCTATTGTTATGCCGTCATCTCCTGCCGATTTTCCGTTTTTCATACTATTTATGGTTTTTTCAACTTCTCTAATAAGAACATCAGGAACCTGATCATTTGTTTGGTTGTTCGGTCTATCTCTCGTGTTTTCAATGTCTTGAAATAGTTCTGAGTAGAATTCGTGGACTCGCTTTATGATTTCTTCCCGATTTTCGGTTTTGCTGTTATCCTTTTTGAGCAGGGCCGTTATTTGTTTGTTTCCGTCACTTAGCATTTGGGAGGTTCTTTTGTAGCTACGGTTCTGCTCTATTGTCTTTTGTATTAGGTTTAAGTTATATTTCCTTATATCTTCTTTTACCTTTTTCCTTACGGTTTTGCATAGTTCGGTATATTCGATTGATTGTCGTATACTGTCGTCTTTTTTGAAGTCCCTTCTTTTTGTCATGAGTTGTTTTGTGTCGTCTGAAATTTTTGAGTCTCTGGGTTTTTGGGGTTTCCCCCCCACATTTAATGCGATTTCTTTTATTTCATCCATTATAGTTTCACTCCATAATTCTATATTTTCTCGGTTTCCTTCTCTCGTATGAGCTTGGAGTTTGCATTTTGTTTGGTAACGGAACTCTTCTCTTTTATTTGAGAGCAGTGCTTCAATGTTGATTTTTGCCTTATGGCTTTTAATAAGTTTATATTTCTCCATTTTTGTGTTTATTTTGATGGTGGACTGTACAAGTCTGTGGTCACTTCCCGTGTTGAATCTGTTAATCACCTTACAGTCTTCAATCATTCT
Organism: Odontocerum albicorne; assembly: GCA_949825065.1. Lineage (NCBI taxonomy): Eukaryota > Metazoa > Arthropoda > Insecta > Trichoptera > Odontoceridae > Odontocerum > Odontocerum albicorne. The sequence continues at coordinate 39,819,177 of OX463841.1, forward strand.
TTTGTTATTCACCAGTATGTAGTCTATTTCGTTTAATGTGCCATTTGGTCCTCTCCACGTCCACCTTCTTTGTGATCTCTTTTTAAAGAGCGTATTTGATATGTACATTTTTTCCGCTTGCGAAAATTCTATCATTCGGTTTCCTCTTTCGTTTCTTTCCCCGTAGCCGAAATTACCCGTGCATTCTTCGTCATTCTGGTTTGTCCAATTTTTGCGTTAAAGTCTCCCATGATAATTTTAAAGTGGTTTTTCTTCTTTTCATTAAGGCTCCTAAGGTCATCGTAGAATTTTTTCGATTTCGTCGTCATTGTGGCTTGTTGTGGGTGCGTAGACTTGAATAATTTGAAGGTTGTATCTTTTATTAATTTTAATTGTCAGCATTGCCATTCTGTCTGATGCTGCTGTAAACCCGACAATATTCGTTTTTAGTTTTTTACTTACCATAAACCCTACCCCACTAAGTTTACCTGATTTAGTTCCTGAGTAATATAGGATATTTCCGTTTGGTCTCTCGATGAGTTCTTCTCCAGGTCTTCTTACTTCACTTAGTCCCACAACGTCCCATTTGATCTTTGTGAGTTCTTCTTCCAGTGTAAGTAGTCGATCTTCTCCTCTAAGCGATCTGCAGTTGAAGGTGGCTACAGACAGTTTGCATGAATGTAGTGGGTTGACTGTATTATTTGGTATGGGATAGAATCCCCTCCGCGCATTATTTCCCCCTGACACAGATGGCGTGGTCAATACGGAGAATGGGGGTGAGGCCTGATTTTGTATAAAGACAGTCATATTGTTTGTTTCGCCTAGTGTGATTTGTCTAGCAAAAAGAAAGTGCTTTGACACCTCTCACACTTGGCAAAGTAAAGGAGGTCTAGAAATGAATTGGGTTAGTACACATATATGGCCGACTTTCCGCTCCTTTTGAAAGGTAGACGAGAAGGCAAGTTCGCTAACAGTTTATTTCGTTTATTTCGAGGGGGTCACTCGGAGTAGTTCAGGGTTTGCCGCAGGTACACTAAACGTAGTAGTTGAAAAGAGACAGAGTGATGTACAGCCAAAGGTATGTGTTTCCAAAGGTTGCCCTTTGGTAACGTACGCATTTTAGAATGGAGGGGGCTGGGATACGTTTTTTTTTTTTTTTTTTTTTTTTTTCAAATATTGCATAAGAGATTTAGTATGTGGTATTTGGCCTTATCACTCTCGCATTGTCATGTTACATTTCCGGTCATTGGTATCGAACCCAGTATTTGATATAGCAAGAATTTTGCGTAAACCAACTTTCACTTATATGACGAAGTAAATTTATTCTTGGGCAAAAATATTTAAACATATAAACATACATGTTTATTATGTCGGTATTTTAACTATGTACGGAGATTTTCATTGACTAAATAATCACAATTTTTATTAGTTTTATTAGTATATTAGTTCAGTTATAGATAATTTTAAAAAACTCACATTGTTTGATTGAAGCTTTCTTCTGTTCGTCTCTCCTTCCGGATTCAGATTCTAACACGTTTCACTATATAATAACTCGAGGTAATTATTTAAATTAATTAATATAAACCACTATATCACATTTTTAGTATAACATTTTCGTTTGTGGTGTGCCATGCCCGAGATAATGTGGGATACTGTTCCTCTTATATCGCAGCAGCGGTACATTTTTATAGTTCTGTTTAGAACATTTTAAGTTTAACGTTTTTTCTTCTAAGTGGCTTGTGTACGAGACAGCAAAAAAAAATAGAAATATGTCGCATTTGAGAGACCAAAAAAAAAACGGAGGGTCAGATCTTTAGGTAATGCATTCCATTTAACGATTTCGCTCGTATTTAATTCATATTTATATTTAAAAGAATTTGGAATATCAGTATCTTACTTCTATCACCGCATATGTATCTAGTTTTTAATTATTTATTATTATATTATAATTATTATCATTATTTATTTATTTATATATTTTTTTTTTTTCAAATATTGCATAAGAGATTTAGTATGTGGTATTTGGCCTTATCACTCTCGCATTGTCATGTTACATTTCCGGTCATTGGTATCGAACCCAGTATTTGATATAGCAAGAATTTTGCGTAAACCAACTTTCACTTATATGACGAAGTAAATTTATTCTTGGGCAAAAATATTTAAACATACATGTTTATTATGTCGGTATTTTAACTATGTACGGAGATTTTCATTGACTAAATAATCACAATTTTTATTAGTTTTATTAGTATATTAGTTCAGTTATAGATAATTTTAAAAAACTCACATTGTTTGATTGAAGCTTTCTTCTGTTCGTCTCTCCTTCCGGATTCAGATTCTAACACGTTTCACTATATAATAACTCGAGGTAATTATTTAAATTAATTAATATAAACCACTATATCACATTTTTAGTATAACATTTTCGTTTGTGGTGTGCCATGCCCGAGATAATGTGGGATACTGTTCCTCTTATATCGCAGCAGCGGTACATTTTTATAGTTCTGTTTAGAACATTTTAAGTTTAACGTTTTTTCTTCTAAGTGGCTTGTGTACGAGACAGCAAAAAAAAATAGAAATATGTCGCATTTGAGAGACCAAAAAAAAAACGGAGGGTCAGATCTTTAGGTAATGCATTCCATTTAACGATTTCGCTCGTATTTAATTCATATTTATATTTAAAAGAATTTGGAATATCAGTATCTTACTTCTATCACCGCATATGTATCTAGTTTTTAATTATTTATTATTATATTATAATTATTATCATTATTTATTTATTTATATATTTTTTTTTTTTTTCAAATATTGTATAAGAGATTTAGTATGTGGTATTTGGCCTTATCACTCTCGCATTGTCATGTTACATTTCCGGTCATTGGTATCGAACCCAGTATTTGATATAGCAAGAATTTTGCGTAAACCAACTTTCACTTATATGACGAAGTAAATTTATTCTTGGGCAAAAATATTTAAACATACATGTTTATTATGTCGGTATTTTAACTATGTACGGAGATTTTCATTGACTAAATAATCACAATTTTTATTAGTTTTATTAGTATATTAGTTCAGTTATAGATAATTTTAAAAAACTCACATTGTTTGATTGAAGCTTTCTTCTGTTCGTCTCTCCTTCCGGATTCAGATTCTAACACGTTTCACTATATAATAACTCGAGGTAATTATTTAAATTAATTAATATAAACCACTATATCACATTTTTAGTATAACATTTTCGTTTGTGGTGTGCCATGCCCGAGATAATGTGGGATACTGTTCCTCTTATATCGCAGCAGCGGTACATTTTTATAGTTCTGTTTAGAACATTTTAAGTTTAACGTTTTTTCTTCTAAGTGGCTTGTGTACGAGACAGCAAAAAAAAATAGAAATATGTCGCATTTGAGAGACCAAAAAAAAAACGGAGGGTCAGATCTTTAGGTAATGCATTCCATTTAACGATTTCGCTCGTATTTAATTCATATTTATATTTAAAAGAATTTGGAATATCAGTATCTTACTTCTATCACCGCATATGTATCTAGTTTTTAATTATTTATTATTATATTATAATTATTATCATTATTTATTTATTTATATATTTTTTTTTTTTCAAATATTGCATAAGAGATTTAGTATGTGGTATTTGGCCTTATCACTCTCGCATTGTCATGTTACATTTCCGGTCATTGGTATCGAACCCAGTATTTGATATAGCAAGAATTTTGCGTAAACCAACTTTCACTTATATGACGAAGTAAATTTATTCTTGGGCAAAAATATTTAAACATACATGTTTATTATGTCGGTATTTTAACTATGTACGGAGATTTTCATTGACTAAATAATCACAATTTTTATTAGTTTTATTAGTATATTAGTTCAGTTATAGATAATTTTAAAAAACTCACATTGTTTGATTGAAGCTTTCTTCTGTTCGTCTCTCCTTCCGGATTCAGATTCTAACACGTTTCACTATATAATAACTCGAGGTAATTATTTAAATTAATTAATATAAACCACTATATCACATTTTTAGTATAACATTTTCGTTTGTGGTGTGCCATGCCCGAGATAATGTGGGATACTGTTCCTCTTATATCGCAGCAGCGGTACATTTTTATAGTTCTATATATATATATATATATATATATATATATATATATATATATATATATATATATATATATATATATATATATATATATATATATATATATATATATATATATATATATATATATATATATATATATATATATATATATATATATATATATATATATATATATATATATATATATATATATAATATATATATATATATATATATATATATATATATATATATATATATATATATATATATATATATATATATATATATATATATATATATATATATATATATATATATATATATATATATATATATATATATATATATATATATATATATATATATATATATATATATATATATATATATATATATATATATATATATATATATATATATATATATATATATTTTACAAATACTACCCACACTCTAAAATTTATAATTAACATCGTTTTAATAAAAAGTTAAATGTAAAGAACAAGTAGATAATAATAAAAAAAAACTTATTTTATGAATGTTAGGAAGCACATCACTAGGGAAAACCTGTGATGAAGTGGTTTCATTATTTAATCATAAATTTTATACATTTATCTTACATACCGAAACATTCATACTATAACATGCATATTATATGTTAAACGTTCTTACACATACTGAAATATCAAACTAGCGCAATTACAATTACACGAAA